>JAQBSW010003959.1:0-75287 GCA_029291075.1 Eudiplozoon nipponicum | reverse complement strand
CTTGCCAATCAAAAGATCATCGACCCCGCCACCGGACTTGAGCAAAGCTTTTGGACACTTGCCTCCGAGCGTTTGGAGTTACAGGTCATTCAGCCAACCCCAGTGCATCATTCAGCAGAGATATCAGCAGCTCTTCGAAAATACAAATCGCTTTTCGATCTTAACAAGTCAGAGCTACGAGTCTCCAACACGATGCATCATATCGTCACAGAAGGACAACCTATTGCACTCAAGAAGCGACCACTGGCTCCTGCTAAGCTGAAAGCTGCCCAAGAAGAATTCTCAAGGCTTTTGGAAGAGGGAATCATCAGACCATCGAAAAGTTCATGGGCGTCACCACTGCACTTAGTCTCAAAATCAAACGGATCGTACAGAGCCTGTGGAGACTACCGTAAGCTAAATTCAGTGACAAAATCTGATGCATATCCCATTCCAAATATCAACACTTTACTTGAAAAACTCAACGGCAGCAATTTCTTCTCAGTGATTGACCTCAGACCAGCGTACCATCACATACCGGTAGCACCAGAGGATATCGAGAAAACTGCAGCCATCACTCCATTTGGCCTTTTTGAATATCTTTACATGCCTTTTGGACTTAAGTGTGCTACTCAGACATTTCAAAGATTCATAGACAACATACTTCGCGACGACTCTGCTTATTGTATGTCATATCTCGATGACATTATGGTATTCAGTCCAGATCTAGAATCTCATGCGAAACATCTACGAAATGTCCTCTCACGCTTATCCAACCAAGGACTCAAGATCAACTGTGACAAGACGCAGATTGCAACTTCATCCGTCGACTTCTTAGGGCATCGTATCACGGCCCAAGGTATTCAACCGTTGCCGTCAAAGACGAATTCAATCAAGAATATCAAGTCACCAAGGACTTTGAGCGATTTGCAGAAAATCCTGGGAGTACTAAACTATTATCGCAAGTTCCTTCCGGGCCTTTCAAACAACTTTATCCTTTGTGCAGGCACCTGCGGAACCGAAAAGGACTTAGCAAGAATTCCATCATTGCTTGGTCATCCAGAGACGAGGAATTACTTCGACTTGCCATCAACTCGTTAGAAAATGCCACAATGCTAACGCATCCAGATTTCGAAAAGCCATTTCTACTCACGACAGTTGCTTCTGAATTCGCTATTGGAGCCACTTTGGAACAAGAGATCGACGGAGTTCGGAAGCCTATCAGTTTCTACTCGCGTACTCTCCAACCAGTAGAAACGAGGTACGACACTTTCGGCCGAGAACTTCTCGCCATCCACGACGCAGTGCGCCATTTTATCAGCATCATTGGCAGTAGCAGATTTGTTGTTTTCACAGATCATGCACCACTAGTTAGCGCACTTCGAAACGCAACGTCATCTATCGCCAAGTACCCTGCCAGAGTGGAAAGACAGCTTTCTGGTCTAAGCGAATGGCAATTTGACGTCTTTCACGTCAAGGGCAAACAGAACTTCATTGCAGATGCCCTGTCCAGGCCAGACGTCTCTCTACAACCACCTTCGCCGTCACCATTCACTGTCAACTCCGTGGCACTCAGTGAACCTGCACTAACGCCAACTCTCCTGCGAACTGAACAACGCGGTGACATTCACATTCAAAGATCAATAGCCCGTCACCAAACCAAGTTCATATGCCGTCTGTTGGAAGGCTTACCAATTGTTTACTTCACGGGTACGCAGCCCAACAAGCCAGTTCTGCCGACCAGCCTTCAGAGAAAAGTTTTCGATTCAATTCACTCAATTTCTCACCCAGGAAGCCAAGCGACTGTCCGACTTCTTACAGATCGTTTCTGGGGTCACAGACTTAGGCAGAATGTTAAACGATGGGTCTCAGAATGTGCTATTTGTCAGAAAAACAAGATCACACGACACACTCGTTCTAAGTTGCAACATTTTCGGTCTACTTCTCGCCTAGCCATCGTCCACATCGACATAGTTCATCTGACTAAGGTTCAAGGTTTCAGCTACCCTCTAACTATGATCGATAGATTTACACGGTGGCCTGCGGCATTACCTCTTGGCACCATTTCTGCAGACGAAGTATCTAACGGTTTTATCTCTGCATGGATATCCAATTACGGTGTTCCCAATGAGGTCATCACGGACAGAGGCACTTGCTTCTCATCTGATCGTTTCAAAACCACCTTGCGGTACACGGGATGCATCTTACGCCAGACGACTGCCTACCATCCCCAAGCTAATGGCATGGTAGAGAGAATGCATAGGGAACTCAAAGCAGCTTTAGCATCCTCGTCCATTAATGGCAACTGGGTCGATGCACTACCTTTAGTTCTGCTGGCCATGCGTTCCCGTACTCGTGAATCCATTAAAACGTCTGCGTCACAACTCTTGTATGGCATGGATCTACGCCTGCCTAGTCAGCTCCCACGTCTACTACCGGCACAAGATGACCCACAAAACGAAGCTACCCGCCTTCGACTTCATTTCGGTAACATGTCCGAACAGCAGCCGAGACACACGCCTCGTCCAGTCTTCGTTCACCCACAGCTCCACAGCTGCAAGAGAGTACTCGTTCGCAACAATAATGCTGTTGCACCACTACAACCAAGTATCGCGGTCCTTACCCGATTTTACTCAGACAGCCAAAATACTTCATCATTATGCAAGGCGCTACACCGACATCAGTAAGCATAGACAGGTTGAAACCGTTTATCGAACCACCTGATCCTGAGAGCGTTCAACCTTCTACACACGTCTCAGGCTCCGTCTGCCCACAATCTCAATAACCTGCTTTGTATAACGCGTAATTGATTTTTTTAAACATTAACATTAACTATCAAATTTTTTTTAACCTTACGTTATTTTTCGTATTTGTCTCACGTGGCATAACCAGCTGTTCTTAGCTAACAATTGTGTAGCATTTTTGAACAGTTCTTTGGTATTATGCCATCTCTGAGGCAATGTTCGTGTACATATTTTTATGCAGTTACCTTTGATTTTAATGTATATATTTTTACATTATGTATTTCTCACACATGACATTACACTGCCTATTTTGGTATGACCAGCTACTTAGAGCTAACGCTTTCGTGTAGCAACACTAAGTAGTGATCAGCTTCATATCATGGTACAGGCCACTTTCAATGCATATCTCAACTTTATCAATTGCACAAAGACCACTCTACAAATGTCATGACCACAACGTCGAGCACTCTAGCTCCTTTGGTCGTATACAAACACATTGACAACGATCCAACCTGCTTAGGTTTTAACTTAAACCTGGCAAATTCAGAGGCGATTTACCTCGAAATCTTCACGCTGCGGCTCCAAAAACTTACACTGCTCTATTTTGCCTCACGTGCTATGACCGACCACTAGAGCTAACAATTTGTGTAGCAATTCCTAGTGGTTACCTGGCATCATATCATTGTTGAAGCAACCAACAAGCATATTTAAGCCCAGCACTTATGGTTCATCATATTTTTGCTTAACTTGGTTCGAACTCTGTCATGCATTTCTTATCTAGCCTCGCAGAGAGGAATTTTTTTCCTTTTTTTCAGAGAGGAAAGTGTTGTAACGACACAAATCAATGGCCGACATATTGCGTAAATTAAATTCAAATTTATTTACGTTGCACCAATGAGAAAAAAGCGAAATTGCCGTTTAACCACGTTTAACCAATAGTGTGCAAGTAGACATATTGCATGCTATTTAAGCACGGTAATTTACCATGCAAGTCAGTTGTGGCATTTGCATTCTACCTGCTTCACGCGTGTGCGTTCTGTCGGCTGTCAATACCTACGCTGGTGATTTGATAGTTTCACCAACAACTAACTACATCCGTGACTCATCTTGTTGCGGTATACCGGAGAGACGAGCCAATTAAGTGCAGAACCTGCAGGACGCCATCCACATCGTGATTACAGCTCAACCACGGGAGCGACAACTCAACCAGAGTCCACCCAAGGCTCTAGGACATCTTCAAACTCTGAAGACTTCAAGAGAACGCATTACCAGGCCCTCTTAAGGGCCCCCATATCAGTAACTAATCTCTATTCAGAGCACCTTAACCGAGTTTGTAACGTCGTACGGCATTTACTTGAAGCCGGGGCGTTTACAAAATTGGCGACCGCGCCAGGATATTGATTATTGTTCTGATTTTTTTGGTATAAATAAAATTGACTTCCTTTTTCATCTATTTGGGATAAAAATCGATTAACATTTGCGTTTTTCTCTACCGTGATCGTGGTTTTCTGGAATTCTGTTGGGTATATATATTCGTGGATTTGTGAATTTTTTTTGGGGGGTATAATAATAATAAACGGAGCCTCTGTTCGTCTTTCCTACGTACAAAACGGCACCGTACGTACTGTTCTGCGCTCATTCAACTGTGGAAAATAATAATACATTGGCATCAAAGGCCGACGGGGCCTCTGTTCATCTTTCCTACGTACAAAACGTGCTTTTGTTCTGCGCTCATTCAACTGTGGAAGCTGTTTGTGGGTAAGCGTTTCGTTAAAGTATATTTATACATTTTCATATTGCTTATAAATTTATGCTTTTAAGATCCCGTAAGATTGTTAAAATGTCAGGTCCAATTTTAGATATTGATGTTCCTGTTTGGGATGGAGATAGTGAGCTATTCTTTATGCGCGTAGACTCCGCTTTCTCCCCGTTTCCTGATTATGACAGTCATCAAAAACTGTCGAAGGTTTTTGCTAAACTACCTTCTGAATTGCAGCGACGGATTTATCCTAAGCTTGAGGCCATTAGGAAGCTACCTAATCCCATTTTGGGCCTACAAAACGAGGTAGAATCCTTGCTTGGACCCACGGAAACTGAGCAGATAATAAACAAATATGCGCAGTTAGATATGCCAAATCTTGGCCCCATCGAAATACTGAGGGAATTACGGAAACGTTGGTATAAAACCAACATTTCTGACCATGAGGCTAAGGTTGTTTTTATTAACAATCTTCCCCAAACATTAAAACTCTTTGCCAGACAGCTCCCCAACACTCTCTCTATAGATGACTTATCTGAGAGATGTGAGTTAGAATATAGGGTTTTGGAACCCAAAGTGAATCCATCATCCTTTTCTTCACCCCCGCAAGATGATAGAATCTCCTCTTTAGAGAGAACAGTGGCGAACATGGCCAAAGTTCTAGAAGGATTGGCCATTACCAAATCCGAGATAAATCAAGTGAATGCTCGACCAAAATTCGTTTCCAAGTCAAATTATAATGGTAGGCGGCGATCGAGATCTCCGCAATCCTTTAATAAATATGCTCCAAAGAACTGGTGTTATAACCACCAGAAGTTTTTTATGCTTGCCAAGTTTGTCTTTGTCGTTCCGAAGAATTTCCGAATGAGTGTCAATTTCCACAGCTGACGGAGAGGACAACAGACCGCAGGCACAAGGGTGCATCAGTATCGGGAAACGTCTGGCGCAGGAAGTAGAAGACCGTACTTTCTGCACATCAACGGCATCAACGGCGCTACAGGGAAGAAGCCAACTACAATCCGACATCCCTGTCGACTCTTTTCGTCCACGCCGAATTTTTCACATAGAGAACCAAACAGACAATGCCGGTCGCAATCACCAGCCTACTTGTTTGCATGACCCGGCCAAACAGCCAAACGAACTTCTGCACCTTCTTGATTTCAAAACTGGCGAAGAGTACATCGTAGACACAGGTGCGGCAGTCTCAGTTCTCAAAGGTGATTCAATGGCCGAGATGTCGCTAGGCGTTCTTCTCGCAACAGCTACAGGCGAGCCCATACCAACTTATGGCTGCCAATACCGCACACTCAACATAGGTCTACGACGTGAATTTTCCCACAACTTCATCATTGCCAAGGTCTCACATAATATAATAGGCCTTGATTTCCTTCTAAAATTTCGGCTCATTGTTGATCTTGCCAATCAAAAGATCATCGACCCCTCCACCAGACTCGAACAACATTTTTGGACACTTGCCTCCGAGCGTTTGGAGTTACAGGTCATTCAGCCAACCCCAGTGCATCATTCAGCAGAGATATCAGCAGCTCTTCGAAAATACAAATCGCTTTTCGATCTTAACAAGTCAGAGCTACGAGTCTCCAACACGATGCATCATATCGTCACAGAAGGACAACCTATTGCACTCAAGAAGCGACCACTGGCTCCTGCTAAGCTGAAAGCTGCCCAAGAAGAATTCTCAAGGCTTTTGGAAGAGGGAATCATCAGACCATCGAAAAGTTCATGGGCGTCACCACTGCACTTAGTCTCTAAATCAAACGGATCGTACAGAGCCTGTGGAGACTACCGTAAGCTAAATTCAGTGACAAAATCTGATGCATATCCTATTCCAAATATCAACACTTTACTTGAAAAACTCAACGGCAGCAATTTCTTCTCAGTGATTGACCTCAGACAAGCGTACCATCACATACCGGTAGCACCAGAGGATATCGAGAAAACTGCAGTCATCACTCCATTTGGCCTTTTTGAATATCTTTACATGCCTTTTGGACTCAAGTGTGCTACTCAGACATTTAAAAGATTCATAGACAACATACTTCGCGACGACTCTGCTTATTGTATGTCATATCTCGATGACATTATGGTATTCAGTCCAGATCTAGAATCTCATGCGAAACATCTACGAAATGTCCTCTCACGCTTATCCAACCACGGACTCAAGATCAACTGTGACAAGACGCAGATTGCAACTTCATCCGTCGACTTCTTAGGGCATCGTATCACGGCCCAAGGTATTCAACCGTTGCCGTCAAAGACGAATTCAATCAAGAATATCAAGTCACCAAGGACTGTGAGCGATTTGCAGAAAATCCTGGGAGTACTAAACTATTATCGCAAGTTCCTTCCGGGCCTTTCAAAACAACTTTATCCTTTGTGCAGGCACCTGCGGAACCGAAAAGGACTTAGCAAGAATTCCATCATTGCTTGGTCATCCGAAGACGAGGAATTACTTCGACTTGCCATCAACTCGTTAGCAAATGCCACAATGCTAACGCATCCAGATTTCGAAAAGCCATTTCTACTCACGACAGATGCTTCTGAATTCGCTATTGGAGCCACTTTGGAACAAGAGATCGACGGAGTTCGGAAGCCTATCAGTTTCAACTCGCGTACTCTCCAACCAGTAGAAACGAGGTACGACACTTTCGGCCGAGAACTTCTCGCCATCCACGACGCAGTGCGCCATTCATCACCATCATTGGCAGTAGCAGATTTGTTGGTATCACAGATCATGCACCACTAGTTAGCGCACTTCGAAACGCAACTTCATCTATCGCCAAGTACCCTGCCAGAGTGGAAAGACAGCTTTCTCGTCTAAGCGAATGGCAATTTGACGTCTTTCACGTCAAGGGCAAACAGAACTTCATTGCAGATGCCCTGTCCAGGCCAGACGTCTCTCTACAACCACCTTCGCCGTCACCATTCACTGTCAACTCCGTGGCACTCAGTGAACCTGCACTAACGCCAACTCTCCTGCGAACTGAACAACGCGGTGACATTCACATTCAAAGATCAATAGCCCGTCACCCAACCAAGTTCATATGCCGTCTGTGGGAAGGCTTACCAATTGTTTACTTCACGGGTACGCAGCCCAACAAGCCAGTTCTGCCGACCAGCCTTCAGAGAAAAGTTTTCGATTCAATTCACTCAATTTCTCACCCAGGAAGCCAAGCGACTGTCCGACTTCTTACAGATCGTTTCTGGGGTCACAGACTTAGGCAGAATGTTAAACGATGGGTCTCAGAGTGTGCTATTTGTCAGAAAAACAAGATCACACGACACACTCGTTCTAAGTTGCAACATTTTCGGTCTACTTCTCGCCTAGCCATCGTCCACATCGACATAGTTCATCTGACAAAGGTTCAAGGTTTCAGCTACCTTCTAACTATGATCGATAGATTTACACGGTGGCCTGCGGCATTACCTCTTGGCACCATTTCTGCAGACGAAGTAACTAACGGTTTTATCTCTGCATGGATATCCAATTATGGTGTTCCCAATGAGGTCATCACGGACAGAGGCACTTGCTTCTCATCTGATCGTTTCAAAACCACCTTGCGGTACATGGGATGCATCTTACGCCAGACGACTGCCTACCATCCCCAAGCTAATGGCATGGTAGAGAGAATGCATAGGGAACTCAAAGCAGCTTTAGCATCCTCGTCCATTAATGGCAACTGGGTCGATGCACTACCTTTAGTTCTGCTGGCCATGCGTTCCCGTACTCGTGAATCCATTAAAACGTCTGCGTCACAACTCTTGTATGGCATGGATCTACGCCTGCCTAGTCAGCTCCCACGTCTACTACCGGCACAAGATGACCCACAAAACGAAGCTACCCGCCTTCGACTTCATTTCGGTAACATGTCCGAACAGCAGCCGAGACACACGCCTCGTCCAGTCTTCGTTCACCCACAGCTCCACAGCTGCAAGAGAGTACTCGTTCGCAACAATACTGCTGTTGCACCACTACAACCCAAGTATCGCGCTATGCAAGGCGCTACACCGACATTAGTAAGCATAGACAGGTTGAAACCGTTTATCGAACCACCTGATCCTGAGAGCGTTCAACCTTCTACACACGTCTCAGGCTCCGTCTGCTCACAATCTCAATATCCTGATTTGTATAACGCGTAATTAATTTTTTTTAAACATTAACATTAACTATCAAATTTTTTTTAACCTTACGTTATTTTTCGTATTTGTCTCACGTGGCATAACCAGCTGTTCTTAGCTAACAATTGTGTAGCATTTTTGAACAGTTCTTTGGTATTATGCCATCTCTGAGGCAATGTTCGTGTACATAGTTTTATGCAGTTACCTTTGATTTTAATGTATATATTTTTACATTATAATGTATTTCTCACACATGACATTACACTGCCTATTTTGGTATGACCAGCTACTTAGAGCTAACGCTTTCGTGTAGCAACACTAAGTAGTGATCAGCTTCATATCATGGTACTGGCCACTTTCAATGCATATCTCAACTTTATCAATTGCACAAAGACCACTCTACAAATGTCATGACCACAACGTCGAGCACTCTAGCTCCTTTGGTCGTATACAAACACATTGACAACGATCCAACCTGCTTAGGTTTTAACTTAAACCTGGCAAATTCAGAGGCGATTTACCTCGAAATCTTCACGCTGCGGCTCCAAAAACTTACACTGCTCTATTTTGCCTCACGTGCTATGACCGACCACTAGAGCTAACAATTTGTGTAGCAATTCCTAGTGGTTACCTGGCATCATATCATTGTTGAAGCAACCAACAAGCATATTTAAGCCCAGCACTAATGGTTCATCATATTTTTGCTTAACTTGGTGAACTCTGTCATGCATTTCTTATCTAGCCTGGCAGAGAGGAATTTTTTTTCAGAGAGGAAAGTGTTGTAACGACACAAATCAATCGCCGACATATTGCGTAAATTAAATTCAAATTTATTTACGTTGCACCAATGAGAAAAAAGCGAAATTGCCGTTTAACCACGTTTAACCACGTTTAACCAATAGTGTGCAAGTAGACATATTGCATGCTATTTAAGCACGGTAATTTACCATGCAAGTCAGTTGGTCGTATCTGCGTTCTGCCTCGTGTTACACATGTGTGTGCTGTCGGCTGTCAATACCTACGCTGGTGATTTGATAGTTTCACCAACAACTAACTATATCCGTGACTCATCTTGTTGCGGGATACCGGAGAGACGAGCCAATTGAGTGCAGGACCTGCAGGACGCTATCCACAACGCGATCACAGCTCAACCACGGGAGCGACAACTCAACCGGAGTCCACTCAAGGCTCTAGGACATCTTCAACTCTGAAGACTTCAAGAGAACGCATTACCAGGCCCTCTTAAGGGCCCACATATCAGTAACTAATCTCTATTCAGAGCACCTTAACCGAGTTTGTAACGTCGTACAGCATTTACTTGAAGCCGGGGCGTTTACACTAGACACTGCTACACTAACTGAATTTCTAGACATTTTCCGGAGAACGTATTACCGGTCCTAATAAAGGCCTCCAAACAGTATTAATTCAACCATCCTAGGCTCCCACCTAGCTATGCTCTTTTACGTTACATTTTTGTTCTATTTCAGTAAATTTTAGCGTTATTTTGTAAGCACGAGGTTCTTGCAGACCTATTTAATGTTGGAATTGTTTCTAACATAGGAGGCTTTGATTATCTTTTTCATGTTATTCAAATATATTATCTACTAATTTAATTACGAAAGTTCGATTTTGTTTTTGCTGCATTTTACTTTTATTATATGTTTTTCTTGGGTACTTTGTAAATTGTGGTTGTAAATATTTTTACATTATTATTCGCTATGCTAGATGTCAATGAAATTTGTCTTCAAATTGAGGATTTTTATAGTAATCATTGCGTAGTTGAAGATGAACTTGCATTGAGGTGAAGTTTTATGTTTTATCATGTAGATGTATTTCAGCGTTAGCTGCTACAGAGTGTCTCTTAACGAAATTTTTGATTTTGAATTTTATTGGAGGATGTAGTCCAATTGATACTAATCATATATTAGAAAGCAGAGCGAAAACAGAGTTAACTTGTGAAGGAATTAGTCCGTTTAAGCATACCAAATCGTTGCATCTCTTAGCCATTTCTGAATCTGTTTCCCGTAATCTTAGCAGAAATAACTCGAAAACAGTACTCTTATGTTTTATTGATTATAGAATCTCGAGCATGCGTTAAATTGGTTGAAATGTATTTATTTACACCAAAAAGTTATTGGAATTGAGCGTTCGCCTTTACTTAAATCAGAATTTTTGGAAGCGTATAATATCTGTAAATATAAGTTCTTTTATTATTTTCAGGTAAGAATAACTTCGCGCTATTAAAATATACTGACAAACTCTGCTTTTTCAACCTTGCTGGATATCTTAGCGCATTCTATTATGAATTTGATGAAGCGGATAAGATATCCTCGGAATTTAAGCAATATATAAAGCTAGATGTCGAATTTTCGGGTGCCTTGGGAAAGAAAACGAAATTTCAGGAATGCTCCCGACCTCAACTTTATGTAAAGATAAGTAGATTATCTGACTGTGAAAGTGAACTTCTAAAAGACACAACATTGAAACTGGACTGCCTGCCACTGGTGCGTTTTTTTTTCGTTTGCATCAACAGTATTCTAATAGAACATTATATATATTATTGGCGCTGTTTATTTTATTGCGCAGTGGTGTCGTATCATGTTTGGCTCATGGGAAACGGATTTTCACTAGACGATCTAAAAAAAATCATTACCGTCATCGTCTCCAGATGCATGACGTGCGTGCATGTGCCCTTAAACGGGACCAGCATAAATTATTCTAGTTGATTGAATAAAAATCGTTTCCAGTTTTAGCCAAGCATTGCACGTCCACAACATACAACTTTCAGAATCTTTGCATATGAATTATATATTTAGAAATAAAAGTTTGTAACTCACAATTGCCATGAATATGTTTGGAAGTAATATTTGGATTTCCTGTGCATTTCGTTCAAAGAGCGTGTCCATTTGAGTCAAGTTTATCTATTGAACTATGCCTGTTGGTGGTTTCGAGGGAATCCTTGCCCATCCAATTGTCTTTTGTTTATTGAAAATTTGTTGGACAATTAATTGCTGACCTGCTTCTGCAGATCTACCCATTCACTAGGATCTCAGTTGTTGGGTGAGCAAAACGCGTACTTAAGCCTTTGATCAGGCTAGTTTATTCAAATAAATTTACCCATATGAGAAAATATCTGATCATATATTTTGCACTTGCTAAATATATTCATGAGTGCAACGGTGATTCACCTTTTTTGACCTGCGTAATAGCACATTCCTATTTTTTCAACCATCTATTACATTTGATTATTTTCAAATTCCCTACGGTTTAGGTGAATGGAACACTTTCTAGACATTTCGTATATGACTGAAACTCTTCCGCCATTTCCTCTAATTAATCAGCATCGTCAGATCTTAGCAAGACGGTTATTGTCGCCGATCTAAATTTCAAGGAGCGTTGCAGATATCTAATGGAATACTGTTAACGATTGTAGTGAAAAAAGTATAAGAAATGACATCTTTGTTGGGTGTCAGATATAATCACAGAGGATTTAATCAATTTCGTCCTTCTAGAGCTACTAGTCTATGGTTCTGCCTGACGTGATTTAAGCATACACACTTTTGGGGTAGTTTTTTAATTGTTTTCTGTGGTATCTTTGGCTGTATAGAGCATTGATTCAAGCCGCTGCTACTGGTGATGAAGCTCAAAAGTACGTCGGTGAGCATTTTTATCTCAGTTTAAACCATGGCTAATTTCATCCCGTTTTCAGCTGCTACTCACTGTCTTGGAGGTAAGCTCGATAGTTTGAGACTGATAGAACGATGTTTTAGATGGAGTATCACTGTCGTCTTTCTGTTAGATAAGCAGAAATATGACACGGTTCTACTCAGTTCATACTGCCTCGTCTCTTCAAGTCTCGCCAATGTGCTCACGTGGTCTTTTTGAATCGCCGTACATCCGTGTTCGAAAAATTTTCTACATGGCACATGAATAATAGCGGATTTTCTGTTATTTATGAGACTAGTTTGTTTTCTAATCGAGTGGTAACTTTGATAACTATTGAAGATCACTTCATGACTCTCCTCATTGATGATCATATTTGGCAGATAATGGCTATTTTAACTTCACTTAATGAACTGTATGTCAGAGATTAGATGCGCTCGTAGGATCGGTCTATACATTTCGCAAAGATTATGCTTCAATGCACCTCATTCACTATGTTACTAGCTATTGACCCCTTGCAAAGCCCGTGGGCATTAATTTTGTCTATATTTATCCTGCAAACGATTGTATGTATTTAGATATAGCGCGCAATGGGCTCCGAAGAGATCTTTGGTGCACATTCATCTTGCTTCTCATTGTTATTAGTCTGCTCTTTAGGTTTATTAATGTCACATTGTCCGTATCATAAGTTATACTTTTTCAAATCCTAACAGCTTTCTTCATCACATGTTATGGTATGATTTCTATCGCTTGTGCCAGAATTTTGAAAATTTTGGATATTACATTCACCTTCTCTTGGTAAAAGTTAAGTACGACACATAATGAAGAATACGCTTATTTATCCTGGATGTATTTTGCCTTAGCAGATTATTGAATGTCTGTATTTCGGTAGATATTACATTTAAAAATTTTTAATACAGTATGCTAGAAATGCTTCACTATATTTTATTGTGAATAATCGTTGTTCTACATATATCCTCTGTTCTTGAAACGTGAAGCTAAATAAACGTATTTTAGTTGGTTTGTATTGACAAGATAGAATTTCTGGTTAAGCGCATTGTAGTCGAATGTACTTAGTTCATTATTCATTGCACAATAAAAATATTTTCCTCAGTACAATTTCTACCTTGTTGAATTGATTACATATCAGAGTACGTATGTGTTAAATAATTTTATGAATTACCTTGTACTTTTTTAGGTTTTGCCATTGGATGATGATACTTTACTGGAAAAGATAAAATTTGAAAACAATGACCATACTTTTTTCGATCTGAGCATTGCTGATCAATCTTACATTCTTACGTTGTTGTAAGTTTACCTCAATGTTTTAGTGGGCTATAATGACCAGTATTTTTATGGATTTAAAGAAAACTCGTATATTACTTTATAAATTCCAAATATTTAATGAACACAAGATAAACATTATAAGTTGTATGTTTGTAATTTTTTGTTTATATATATATATATATATATATATATATATATATATATATATATCTAGCTTTTTATCTAAGAAAGATGCCCTGAGATTAATATCCTACTTTGATTATTTTAAGAAGGATGGTGCTATCAAAACATAAATACTAACTGTCAGCCACATTGTCTAAATAAATATAATGATAACAGGTTCAGTTTGGCCCTTTTAAACGATTTTATTGTTTGAAATTCATTGCTAAATGTGGCAATCATCTATTTTAGATGTGGATATATTGCTCAGTTGTGCTGTCTGTTGGCCAGTATATATATATATATATATATATATATATATATATATATATATACTTGAGCAAAATATGTCTTTGACACGAAGTGTGACAGAATAACATAGCCAGTAAAGAACAATTCACAAGATTTATTTACTTTGAATCGTTTTTTACTGAATTACCACAGTAGCCGTCACTAGATTGTCCATTCCTAGTTTCGAATCAAGGTAATATTAGTCTGAATTATTCTAGTTGACGATTTATATATATATATATATTGAAAATAAATACAACACGGCTGAAGATATGGTTTAACGAAAAATATTTCCTTTTAATAAATTAACGGATAAAATGGTTGGCGCAATGCACTGATATCAGATTGTGCAAAAAATGAAAATATGCATTCATAATGAAAGATGGCTTTAATAGTAGATATAATGTACAGTCTAAGAAACTGACAATCATAAGCATATCTAAAGACAGCCTGAAAGAAACAAAGACAAGGACGGTATATAGAAAACCCAGTATACGCCTACTGAACTTAAAGATGGAAAAAAAGTTTTTCTGCTTCTGCAAAATACATTGAACACTCGAGTGTGTGTTTATAATGGATTGATATTTTATTTATTTCGTGATAACTTAATAACATATTTCATTCTTATCGCAATAAATGTCGTGGGTATCCATTTGATTTTGCAAATGAGAAATGGTATAATGTTACGTTTGATTTTTATTTATTTTCAGTAATGATACGAATATTTGTATTTAATTGTGTCATGAATCTAGAACATGTTTGGGCTTGGCTGTGTGATTAAAGGTCATTCTCACTTGATAAGGAATGACTTAAGCCAGTTTCTTGCATCAATGGACTGGGTTTTCACCAGTCACATTTTTTACTATTGAGTGTAGACATTTTGTTGACTACTAATGCACATAATGGAAACAGCCTGACGGTTTAAGGTCAAACAGATACGATTTTATCAAACCCTTCTGGTAACACAACTTGCAGCCATACCCGCTGCGCTGCACAGATTATGAACAACACTGCCCCCAGTTTTAACTCCCGCTCGATAGTGAAACCGATTGGGTGACCTTCACCCAATTGGCCAAAGCACAAAACTTGTCACATAACTGTTCGGATGGAGTAGCTCGACAGCAAAGGCGATCGTAAAAAACGTCAACAAAAAGTAAGCAAGCTAGCAGAGCAACTTGTCCCAAAGCTTGCTGCAACAAAATTCGCCCAATTCATACGGCCTTCTATGAAGTTGGATCCACTACTACGGCGGCACCAGGAAGCAATCCAACATCTAGACATACGCCATTCTGACCAACCACTTTTCGAAGGCTTGCAATTTCGTTACACCTACCTGCTTCTGGGCGGTTTCATGCACTGTTGACTCTCCAGAATACATTTTAACTTTCTCTCGTAGATTTTGTTTCTTAGTATTAAGTATAGCTCTCGAATATGCCCACTTAACAACCACATGCTTCGGTGCTGTTGCCATGTCAGCAACTCTTTGCTCATTTCTCCATTGTCACAACTGAATCCTCGTCAAATGGATAATTAGATAACGCAGAGATGATTATTATGAGCTTGGTAATTAGGGTTGTCTGAAAAATATTTTCTTATGTAGGTGATAGTGTTGTACCTGAAAATGAGGATGTGAAGGCTGATGGTGTAGAAAATGGTTGCGTTACAACCAAACCACCGATTTGATTTGTTGAGGCATTTCAACCAACTGTCGGGGTATTAGTGTGCTCAGAATTGCATTAAAGGTGACCAATGGGGTTATCCCCTGAAAATTAGTGAAAAGCGAGAGATCTGTGTTGGGTTGATTCATGCTGGATTTAGAACGAAATTTGAGTACAACTGTCACGTTCATGCACTTCGTTACTCTCTTAAGTTATGCTTTTGTTAGCATCGGTCCAAAATAGTTTCTTTTTGTGGACTACTCAGCCACACTGACTCGGTGGTGTGCAGAGTGCAATAACGAGTTTTTCTTTGTGACAGTGTTCTTGCCAGTTGTTCGTCTGTTTGATTATGACTAGTGCTGATTCATCGGCATGCGTTCGTATTACTAGTGGCCTAACATGTTTTGCGATTGGCTTCGGCGTTTTACGAGGATGGGTTATTGTTTTCATTCTTTAACTTCAGTCATGCAATATTTTCTGAAGTCTCCGTTACTCTAACAACAGCTTAGATCGATTACCTGACCGTTGGTGGCGGGCTTGTTGAAATTAAATATGCGGACGTTAATTTCTATCAACTAGCCCGAAGTGTAAGGTTTTCAACTGAAGTATACTGCCGGATTCTTCTGTGTTGTTGGATTATAGCAGCCTCCGCCTGAAAAGTTATGTATAATAATGTATTTTTTCGGTCTAGATTAGGCCATTGACGTCGGCAGGTATTGATAAGCGGGAGAATTCACTAGCCTACTGGTTCTGTCCAGAAATGTGCATATTCCAGCACCATTTGACCTAATAAATGACACCGATTATACAGGATGGTCATTGTCTAAGTAGGTTCCTTAGATATGCATGCGATGTCATGGCTTGATGCTTTCGTTCGAAATTGTGGTCATTTCGTACTGTACCTTCCATTTGCAGGGAGTCTGTAATTCATCTTAGAGAAGGGTTCCTGTCCAGTGATTGATGAATTTTTTCAACCAATAATTTGAGCTATCATTTGAAATTCTTAAACTGCAAACCGAAAACGAAATATATAACATATTTATATGACAATATGTTTTAATTAATGACGAAGGCCCACCAATCTCTAGGTCACAACAGTCAATTGGTTTAAGCTCTGAGTAGCATTTTATCTTTTCTAGTTAGTTCGTAGAAAGTATCTGCTGCACAGTCCATTAATACTAATCTGGTTTTCCTTTGATTTGGCTATAGTTACCTGAACACCTCCAGATTGTTATTAAGGATTTTTTTTACTTTTGAGGATTACAGTACTTCTATAAGTGTTTACTCTGGTGTGTACACTTTTTTATTAGTGAAATATACACTCGAACGCGTGCTCGTGATGAGTTAACTAACGAACAATGCCAAGCGCTTTTATCCACCGTACTACACCATTCTACATCTTCTTACGACGCATCAAAATCCAATGCCCATTCTCATGGTAATGATAAGCAGCATGTTGATGAAAATTGTAACCAAGTTAATTCTAACAATAGTACGTGGTCGTTGCTTACGGATGCGTTATTCAAACAGTGTCGTCTTGAAAAGAATTCTGTTAGACGTGGTGACCGCTGTGTGCGCCAGCTTGAGGTAAATTTTATGCTTCTATTTTCCTTTTCTTTAGATTAAATTTTATGTTGTTAAAACAAAACAGTTTGTCATTTCGTACTACATTGGTGACCTAATGGCTTTTCACCTTCCAGATCATGATCATGCAGAGCTATACAAAAGCCAAAAGTGACTAATGTTTAACTGCCATATAATCACATAAGTGGTTCATGGTTTAATGTGGACTGTAAAAGTACACCAGGTCGCCCATTCCTAGTGATGATTTGTATTCGGAGATTTCCTTCTCTTAGATCGTCTGCCAACCAAGGCTGATGAGCACTATCTGCCCAGATGCCAGTGGTCAAAGTTTCCTTCAGCAGCCAAAACTTGCCCTTCGCGTCTGGCACGCTTGCTCTCATTCCGTCAGTACACATTTAACAATAAAAGTTACCGCGCAGTTAGACAAAACTCGAGGCTTCAAATGAAACAAGATGATGGTTGTGTCTCATTTAGTTCCGGCAAGGTTCAAGCTACCATTCCCGGACAGACTAGCTTCTGCCCGCCGGTCGTCAAGCTGGATTGGGTCTGCCTGCGCATCATAGTTCTTGGTTAGAAAACTTGCGCGATGTGGCATTGAGTTAAACACAGTGGCGATATTGTTGCAGCTTTCTGATAGAATACTTTTTGTAACTTAATTTTATTAGTATGGCAAAATCTTTGATTTAGTTTATGACGTGATAAAGTGAAAACATCAGGGAAGCTGTATTGCTGATGCTGCCTTAACTTAATGCTGACTTGGCTAAAATAGTGTTGTGTATAGGTTTAAATTACCTCACTTGTGAATTTCATATAAGTAAATGTCTTCATAGTATCTAGAAACGCTCTCTCATTAATCTCACTAGTAATTTGTATGCCCAAATTTTTATTTTTGTCGTTACTTATAGAAAATTTCTCGTATTGTTTTTCTTATGGATAAATTGCGGTGGAACATTAGTAACTGTTGGCTTTTTTACGGCTGTGCATGATGATAATGAGGATGATAGTGATGATAATTGTGGGAATGATGATGATAAGGATGAGGGCGATTATGATAATAATTATGGAGGTCATGGGGAGGTTGATGATGATAAGGAGGTCGATGATGATGAGAACGATAATGATGATGATGATGATGATAACGGTGATGTTGATGAGGATGACGGCGACAATGATGATCCTTTCGTATGTTGAGGCTGCAGGATTAAATTTGAACTGTTACGTTGCTAAACAAAAAAAATAAATTGTGACAATTTTTAATTTAGCGACTGTTAGTTACTACAAGTTATACAAGTATAACTGAAATAAGTCTTTTTATTTCTTTTTGATTATGTGTGCTTAGGAATTAGCCTCCCAGTTTTACAAAATAGATCCACCTTCCGAAAAAAGGGATGTATCGACTTTCTTCTGGTCGCACATGCCTAGCATTTGGGAAGTCGAAGTAAGTTTTAGTTTCTTTTTAAATCTAGTTTTTAAAAAATGTAACAATTATTTCTAGTTCTCTTTAGAAGATATTTATTTACGTGATTTGGATATAACTGTACCCTATTGGCATTATTTGTGTTTATGTATTATTTTGAATGGCAACTCTAGTAGAATTCTTTGACATTCGTATTCATATCATCATACAGTTTGTGTTCAATTATGCGTTTTCAATTTATTTCTCATTTTACCCGTCCTCTGTAGACCACATTTATGTTAAACGTAAACCGTGTTATTGGTAATAATAAGTGCCATTTGACCTTATTAAAATGTTTACGTAGGCAGAGTTTTTGCCGTACTTAAAAAAGTTTTGGGATGTCTCAAATAATTATGTTACCTTTAGTAAAAAAAATTCCGAGGCAAAGACAATTATAAAAGTTGATACTCTGTAAGTGATGTCAAATTTATTTGAGAGTACGACAGAAGAACGCCTTCGGTAGGCGCTTGTATAGATTTAAAAAAACGCACATCCATAAACGGGTACGCGTGCTCTTTTGTGACAATAGTTCTACAGTTAAGGTGGACAGCTATTTGTCGTGCTTACAAGAACAACGCTTTTCTTTCAAGCGGTTTCATTTGGCATCTTAATGTGGACATGATTCATTGGAGCACTGTTGGTTCAACCATGGCTACAGGACAAAGCAAAAATTCACGACCACAGTGTAGATTTCTAGAACTTTTGTGAGAAGCAATATAGCTAACCGCACAGAAAGAATTGATTATATATATATGCAGTTGATGATTACACGTTTCCGAAATAAATACACTGTGATCGCGGCTAATTTTGGCAATTACTGGACGAGTTCTCAATAAGGATGTAACCGGTCTCCTTGATGAATTGCATTTGCTATCTTACACAATGTTTTGTTCACACGGGCGGCATATACGTACTGAAAATCCTGCCGTATAACTTAATTTTGTACATGTGCACAAAATATATGCTTGTATTCTATTACAGTCGGAACTTTGTCTTTCAGGTGTGTAGATATACAGTGCTTAAAATTTTTTTAACTTCAGATGGAACAGGCTGAATTTTTGAGAAAAATTGGTGCGATTAAATCTGCTCTAGACATCTATCTGCGTTGGGAAAGCTGGACTGAGATAATTAGTTGTTACGCTTCACTAGGTCAGCTCGTAAAAGTGAGTATCTATTGTAATGTTTTTTATTTATTTATTTATTTATTTACTTATATATATATATATATATATATATATATATATATATATATATATATATCGATAATATCACACTTTTGTCATTTAGTTGTTTTCGGTAACCTCAAATAAATCAACCGTAATTTTTTGATTGTCCATTTTTTTACTCATATTTAGGCTAAGTATTTCAATGCGTGTCATACTTCACATACACGCCAGATGTTTTTGTGCATAAATATAAATTTAACTGTGGTATTTTATTCAAAATAATAAATATAGGTAATGATAAATTTTGTAAGAGACGTTCAGATGTACCATTTGTCTGATCGGTTGAAAATCTTGTTCTTTCTTTTTTTTAACTGGCAAAGAGGATTTTCTGCTATTATATTGGCTACGCTTATACTATAAATAAACTAGTTTGTATGAAATTAGTGTGCGGGTTTTACAATTGCTTGTATCCTTATAGGTGTATTTGCTATAATTAGATGGAGTCATAGGCCACAAGGCATACGAGCCATGGTTCGAGACCTTTCCTCAGCAAATTCTTGACAGTACGTAAATTGATTCTAATAAAAACGACACCAATCAATTGGATGAATTATCTTTTCGACATAATACCATGTTTAATTTATACGGAAAAACATATATATAATGGGCTTGGTGTTTCTTTCAAGCTCTCAACCTTGGTTTTTCTAAAATTCTAAAATTGATCATAAGTTTTTAAAGGATAAACGATTGTCAAAGATATTGTTTAAAAACAGTATTTGCATACAGTAGGCGGTTCTGGCCATAAAGTTGTGCTAATTTGCATATGCTTCAATCTTAATCTTTTTTATTTGTCCCTAAGCACCTTGAATTCTCACTAAGTAATACTACATTTTATGTACTTTATTTAAATAGACACGAAGCTTAGCCTGGCTCTAACATTAATTCTAAAAAACACGCTTTAAAAATAAATAAATTCGCAATTAATTGAGTTTTTGTTCATGACTCTGTAGCTGATGCAGCTGTAATTGTATTAAAAGATGAAGTCTAGAATCTGGACGCGATTCTTTATTTTTGAGCTTTTGCTGGGTTAGAAAAGGATGAACGATTTGTGGAAAAAATAATTTCGAGCGATATTCTGCGTCAATTGAGTAAAATCGGGATTGCGCTTATTTCAGTATATACTGCGTACACTGGAAATTTTATAAAAGAGACGGTCTAATATGTTAAAGTTGTAAAACGGATGGGTAATTTTTTCTTAAATTATATGAATCCATATCGGTTTTTCTAGCCTTCCAGACATTTTGTTCACGAAATGCTATATTATTTCATTAACGTATTTTACACAAATGAATGAGCCAAATTATACTTATTATTTGTATTAATACCATCCATAATGAACTGTCAAAATGAAGAAAATGGTGATTGTGACATTATTTTTTTAAATAGTAATTTGGCTAAGAAGAATAAGAGAAATAACAAGTTGTTATCCTGAAGAAAGTTTAGGTGATTAGTATAGGGCAATTTTGTGATGTGCATTGGCTATGATCAACACTAAATTTGTAATCTAAATGTTTCTTACTGCAAAGTATTATCTGAGTAATTTTGAGTTTCTTTGCATGAAAAACTAAATAAGTCATTAGTCAGCTCTTTGAGCATGATTACTGTCTGTATCCTACTTATTTTTCTATGCACTACCATTGTAATGCAATACATACATTCAAAGCTGATTAGATACTGCTTGTTGCGGAGGGCTAATATATAGGCAATTGTGTATTAGGTGTTGCGCTCCTAGTAGCAAATTAGTTCACATATGACCAGAAGTATACACCAAAGACAGCATGAACGGAACGTATAATCTCATGTGCACATTCTTTTCGTGCTTACTGGCGACTCTTAAGAAGGAGCCGTTACTACTCCTATACCTACTATATATCTGGGTGAGGAATGTGGGAAAATTGTACTGTACATTGTTTTATACGAATTTATAATCCTGCAGTAGTGAAACTATCTTCATATAAGGTCTTTATCAATGCGTCTTCAAAGTCAACTATATATATAAATATATATTATTGAATGAAATTTCTATGAAAGTAACTCCACTAGTTCAGGTTTACACATTATTATAGGGGATTGTGCTATCAAATTTTGCCACATTCCTTACTCAAATATATAGTAGGTATAGGGCGCAATAACGGTTCCTACGGATTGGTCGCCAGTAAGCACGAAACAAATTTTTTCGAGATTATGCATTCCGTTTATGCAGTCTTTTGGCTTATCCTTTTGATCATATTTGAACGAATTTGTTACTCGGTGCGCAACACCTAATACACAATTCACAGATATTGTTTGAATAAAGCTTCGGTAATTTAGCCATAGATTGATTCTACATTTTAACCGATCACACGGTATTGCAAAACTACTGCAAGCAGCACGAATTTAGAATTTCTTTAGCGTTAAACATAACGGAAAACTGGCTAACAGGAAGACAAACTTTGTATATATAATTTTTGAAGACCGAAAGAAAGAAGCATCAGGAAATGTAAATTCTATTTGTGTTGTTGAAAAAAAATCGGTTTCTGTTATTGAGTATGCATTGATTCATTTTTATTGATTTTTTCTAGGCGCAACGTTTGATAGAAGACCGTATAGCCGCTGGTGAATCAACCCCAGATATGTATTGCACTCTTGGGGATGTCACTTCTAAAGACGAACACTACCACAAAGCTTGGACGATGTCAAACTGTCGATCAGCAAGAGCTATGCGCTCTCTTGGCTTCCGAGCTATGTATGTATATAAGGTAAACAATAGAGGAAATATTAACTTTTTGGTGACTTACCATTTGTATCGGGATTTATTATATTCGAATTTTAAAATCGAGGCACTGAAATGAAAGATTAGATATAAAGTTTTATACATATGGAATTAGAGACAGCTTGTTTGGAGTGAGTCGAACTTTATTCATATCTTCAAAAAGGCTAAGGTAATTCGTGTAAAATGTGTGCTGCGCTAAGATTAGATAGATGTAAAAAACAAGGTCGTCAGGTGCTGACAGCAGAAGTAGCTAAAGTCAATTACAATCAAATTGAACATTAAATGATCCGTTTTTTCTATCTAGATGGAGTCCACATGCGTATCAAAGTTCCAGTGTTGGAACTCAGCGATAGGGTATTGAATAGAGTTTAATGGAGGAATTGTCGCAGATTTCCAGTAGAAATGTGTACCAAAAACTCTTGTCGTGGTTGTGCAGAGTTAACTGCGATGTTTGATAATATGATTATGTGTTAATGAATAATCAGTTATTAAAATTTATTGTTCTGCTGTCTGCTCCACTGCAATGGATATTATCTAAAATTTGTAATATTTGGAAATTTACTCTTTTGTTTTGTTGTTTATATATATATATGTTTAACTATAATGGTGATCGCCTTCGTGGTGCCTCTCTGCGATCCGTGAATTGGTCGGTTGTATCGCAACATGACCTAATTCCTATGATTAATTAATTTATTTGAATGCACATACTGTTAATTTTCTAACAGTAAATATCTACTGGGATTTTCCCTTTAAACTAATTGCTTTAATTTAATATTGGCTGTTTCACCTTTTGAAGATCGCTAATGTACCTGCATATGAATATTTATTGCTGTTTGAGTATGGAGAGCTGTCCCAACTGAGTTAAAGATGATAGATGCTTAGCCTATCTTTAGAAAACCCAGCTTGCTATTTTCATTTACTATCTTTCTAATATATTTTTAATGGAGATCAATACGACAAAATTTACTAACTGATATCTCAATGCCACATAAACATGAAAAAATAGAAAAATAATATTGCCAAAACTAATTATTTAAGACAAAACCATTTTAAATTGAGTCTGACTTTTTAAGAAGCAGATTTTTCTCCGTTTGAGACAAAAAAAGAGCCAACCTAGAATTCTCCAACTTGAATGATTCAAGTAAAATTTCACATGTGCAATGTTCGTTTGGTGCCTAATTTTTATTTTTTATGAACACTATCTGATCTGTTTGTCTCCTAGTTTATAATGGTATGTATAACAAGTGGTAAATTTCTAATCAGCCATTATAGATTTCATTGGAAGAACCTAGCAAATAATGGACACACACAATCTTGGAAAAGCCAACTTTGAGGCAATACAACTTCCGAAATACAGCCTTTTTGCGACTTTTTTTGCATAAATTCATAAACAGGACCATACCTTAAAGTTAAACCTGTCCAACTAGGACAAGAGAGTTGTGAACTAGATGACTATAAATCTACAAAGAGATTTCCACTGATCTTGATTCAAGTCCAAATAACACAGAGTTTCCAATCACGATGTAGGGTGCGAATGCAGAAGCCATACTATTAGACTGACAGCTGCTATATTATCCAATTTGTTTGTGGTTAATTTTAGCTAAGAAATATTTTACCTTTGGTCAAGATATGTCAGTCCAATAACACATATAATTGTTATGATGAAAAACGGTTGTTTTGACCAGTTTTGTAGAGAATGCTATGTCGTTTGAGCTGCACTCCTATACAGGTATACATCGAAGTAGTTTTCCTACGATTCTGGTTGATATTAGACTGATTGGTTTCTGGCGAGATCTGCAAACATACAAAGATTATTGCAACTGCATTTGGCAAAGTATAAAGGCCAATTAAATTTCCCCTTAAATTTTGTAAGCACAAATTCCGAAGTTCTCTTCATGAGTATTGCTGGATATACTTACTGTCACGGGAAACGTAGAACCGAATATTCCTGCCATTACCTGTACAGATTTTTTAGGCAAAAGTTTGGTTCGATTTCGCTGAACTTATGCTCGGAGACATTACACATGGATCCAGTTTATGAGCCAACTTGTTCATTCTCTCGCTTTTTAATGTGCCGTCTGGCTGCGAAAGCCTGATTGCGTTGCCTAGGGTGGTGTTTCAAATGATTGCTCACAAATCCTGTTATTCAGGCTACAGTGGTATAGCATTGGATGGTTCGAGCTGAGTACAAAATAACTCAGTGCTTTTGCAGTTGTATACATTTTTTCGCTTTGTCGACGAATTAATCACCACATTAATAAACAATTTTGTCCACGAAAATTTATTTATGCTAGTTGAAAACTGTGCGTTATGGAGTGGCCTCGTTAAATACAGACTCCATTGAATAATGGACCGATTTCTCCTTTCATTTTTGTTTTTATATGGTATTAATTATTTTTATTCAAGTCAAATTTACTAGCTTGATATAGACAAAAACATCATTATATATCGATTTGTCAGTATAAACTAAAAACTGTAAAAGGTAGCAATGTATACGGCAATTCATTCTGTAGGCCGGTTTCGTTCTTATAGGTAACTCGTGAAGTACTGTAAGAAATTTGGTTGCTAACTGGGTGGCGCAGTGGGTGGACACACACTGAAGAAAATGTGCCAGGTTCGAGTCTTGTCCACGGCGAATTCTGGACTGTGCGTGAAGAGTTCCCAACGAGGACAAAATTGGTTTATAGGATGAATTGCATGTGCTACCTGATTTATACTGACAAATGTATATATCGAAATTTCTATAATGCGAAACCTTGATTTAAATTATTGCTATCACCGCCTGCGCAATCTATATTTCCTTAATTATGGTTATTTGTTCAGAAATCGTGCCTGATAGCAATTTAGGTTAATGCACTTAGAGAATAATTTCGTTGCAGACTTTATGTGCCCAGCTTTGGTACACTAATGGATACAAGTTTTACTCGATTTGTGGTAAGTAACAAACTAGCTGTCTTTTATCGCCAAAATGAACAAATTTTACTTATATATTGTTGCGGATCACTTTGTAGTTAAACCGTGGATATCTATAGACAATGATTTGCAACATATAATCGGTCATACCATTTAGGTTCAAATTTTTAAAAGCTTGAATAATTGAGTAGCTATTGTTTCAAATTGAACATTCGAATTTAAATCTGTTAATTTGTTTCACTTTTTTTTACATAGGACCACACGAAGGCAATTGAATATTTCGAAAACTCTCTTAATGTCAATGAATTACAAGTAAGCCTTCTCAATTTTTATTTATTGATCACATTTTTCTTTTTTCTGATACAAAAAGGTTTTGATTTGCTTTGTCAAAGCCAAGCATTCCTTTTAATCAAAATAAATTTAACTTTGTTTCGATAGTCTTGTATTTGTAATAGAACGAAAGGGTTTTTCAGAAGTTGGCGTTGATATAATGGAACAAATTTGGTCCACTTTAAGGTTGCACTTCCAAAATAGTTAGTGCGACTGGATGAATAAAACGAATCTGGGGGAGCAATCTCCTATTACTGTGGGATGTTTTGGTTGGCGTTTGGATTCGTGATACAAAGCTGAATGATTTTCATGTCCAATGTAGTTTTAACAAAATTGATAATCAGAAATATTTTATAGGATTTATTACTTTGAATATCGTACATATATTGTCACGAAACACTGTTGCCTAAAATATAATAAAATGCAAAGTTCTCAGCTGCGTTTGTAACAAATGTTAATTTTACGAATTTCTATACGATGATCTTTAACATAATCTTTTTCAGTTTTGATACTTTTTGGTTACTTGCATTTTTATGGCTCATGAGCTTCTAACAGTTTTCTGTCCATCAACATCGCCTAGATAATCTTTTCAGCAACAACAGTACCAGCCTTGCAGGTACACTCGAGATGCAGCCCTCCTTTTTTAGGTGAAGCGTCGCGTATGTGTTACTCGCAGTTAGCACCAATTACTAAATTGATAGTGAAGGAACGCGAGCTAGCATGCCGGAAGCGTAGGGTTAGTTTAGGTTGTTGATGAAACTGACAGCTGGCTCCGCCGTGCCGTGAGTCCTGCGTCAGATGTTTTTGTGCAGCTATGTATGAGTATTTTACTAAGTATGCGGCAGTGAAGCACCCGTTAGTGAAAGGCCTTTGCGATGAGGATTATTAGACTATTCCTGAAATACGTTTTAATTATACACTTCTTTAAATCAAGTTTGTGGGCTTAAATAAAGCACCAACCCGATTAATTGGTCTTTGCTAGTCAGTCTGCTGTCGTACTCGTTTGACAACTGGGTAAATAAAATGGGATCGCATTTTACTTCAAGCTCGCAAACTTGATTTTTTTTAAATTGTTACCACTGCCCGTGCAGTCATTGATTGTTTAATTGTATTAAATGTATACTTGTTTGGAATAATTGGGTTTTCTATTGTTTCTACATTTCGCCGCTTCACGTAATCTGCCTTTAGAAATAATAACGTGGTATCGTTTAGGCTATCCGGGAATTTATTTTTGAAAGGAATCCAATTTCAATTGGAGAAGAATTTTTTTGCTCATATGGATAAAAAGCCATTATTTATTTTCTTTAATGGTGTACGTTATTTAATCATTTATAGACACTTATAGCTGGAGTTTATTTATAATTAACCTGGAAACGTTGCGTTTATGTAAAATTTCTCACTTGCAAATCGTATAAACATGTTGAAATCATCAGAAAAATTATCTTCGTGATAAAAGAGTTGTCCGTATTTCACTTATGGTCAGTTTTAGCATGATTGTGAAAAATTGAAACCCCTATCTTGAGTGGCTAATAACATATATCTGTCGTTTAGTGCTGCCTGCTTCGTCTTTGTTTGTACTGTTTGGCTCAGAAGACTGCTCGCTAGTCATCAAGAAATAAGTATAAAAAGATTTTCGAGAAGACCAGTATTTTCTGGCTGCTCATCAATCTGCAATCTTCTCCAAACCTAGCTTAGAAACACTATTTGGGTTCTTTGACGCACTTTCTGAAATGACTATTCACAAAATCCAATCATCGGTCTGCTGCGGCAATTTCGGTAAATACATAACGGTTAGACACTGTTTGGAGATTGTACCGTCCTATTTTTCCACATTCTTCATAAAGGGCGTAATACCGGCTCCTACTGATGAGTCGCCAGTAAGCACGGAATCAATGTGCTCGTGATTATACTTTCCGTTCATGCTGTCTTTGGTTTATCCTTCTGGTAATAATGGAACTAATTTGTTTCTCATTGCGCAACACCTAATACATAATGCCGGTAAATGTTTGGATCCGCAGAATAGGTAGATACGCTCATCTGTCACAAAACCAATTTTTTCGGTGTCCGTTATTTGTTAACGCCGCGTCTTTCTCTCATTAACCAAGAGAAAGAGTGTGCAAGAAGCCTCGGGAATATGGTGGCAGATTGGTTTATGTGATGATGCCTTGGTATTTCTATCTAATAGTCTCAAATGGAACACACTATTGTTTTTGATTATTTTTAAAACTAATTTTGCTTTTCTTTTGTTATTATGGATTTTATTTTAGGTTAATGTGTGGTTTACTTATGGATGTTGTTGTCTTCAGTCTGAACTTTTTTCCAAAGCCGAACGAGCCTTTCGGCGGTGCGTTAATCTAGAGCCAGACGTGAGTTTACAATTATGTCTTGCGACATAATGAGGTTTGAGGGTCTAACTCCTGTTTATTCTCAAAAATTGTATCCAATTAAGCAATTATCTTTTTAATACAATTTTAATTTGACAATAAGTGTCTCAAACGTGTGAAATACAAACTTGCATATCTACCTGAACTTCAACCAACCGTGATGCCTTATTTGGCTTAAAGCTAATTATGCACAGATCCTTTTTTGGATAATTATCTTTCTTTATAGCAGAAGTTTAGAGCAAAATCTGAGGCTAATTTTCCGATAATCTTTGATGACCCGTTTTTGTCAATTAGGCCGTTTTGGAATTTGATCCACAGAAAGGTTGCAAAATTAATTGTCGTAAGCTTGCAGAATTTATTACAACATTACCTTCCCTGCACTGTTCAGTTCTTGCTACAATAAAGTTTAGTTCAATTTTTAGCAGTTTTACGACAGATATCCACCTGAACTAGAATGAGGTATGTGTAAGTGCTAAATAGAACAATTGATACTGACTTTATTTACTTAAAGCCTTGAATTGGATGGTCGCTATTGCTTTGTGCTTCTAGCGGTTCCACTGGTGGGCATCATAAGCAACTATTGTGAAGTGTATTAATTGTACTAATATACACTTCAGCGGAAATTTTCAAGTCAAGTGATATTCTTGTCGTAGTCAACGACATAGATTAGTTCGCGTTTTATGAGTCATTTAATTCTGCCTTTGCCCTGGGGTCTCAGTTCCTGCACCAGTTTCCGAAATACGCCTATTAAAACAAATAATTTCTATCACCGCCCGCGCAACCAAAGATAATGTAATCGTCCCTGATGAAAAATTTTATTTAATTTAATTCATTTGAATACGAGACAGTTCATGCGATAGCTGCTTAATTAAAAGGATTTTTAGGTTAAGAATAAACGGACTCTAACTGGTTCTGAATAAATAAAGCCACCACTTATAATCAAATTATTTTTGATGCGATAGTTTTTTTTTCCCGCTACCGGCGTATGTTGGTTTTGTTAATGTACAGGATCTGTAATGGAAGTAAGTAGACGGAAAATAGGCTAAGCTTATTATTATTACCAATGTTCGTTTAATTATATAAATATGCTAAGCTGCCTGGACTGTAAGTTTACTATTGCCGTGATAAAGTGGAACCTGCAAGGAAGCCGAACTGCTGATGTTGCCTTGCAGTGTATAATTCACATTTGCTTTAATGGATATATCTGGTTAATTTGGTCATGTCTTCAGATTTTTCTAGATTTATATATATATATATATATATATATATATATATATATATATATATATATATATACCTTGAATAGATAAATATATATTTATGAAGCCCTTATATAAAAAAACAATAAAACCCTGGCCTAAATATTCAAAAGCTTCATCAACATGATATTCTAATCGACTGGCCATGAATAACAAAATTCAACAACAATTTACTAGTATCTGGGCGAGACCGAACACACCTTCAACCAGACTCAACAAAAATTCGATCGGACTGGCAACAAACTGAAGAGGAAAAAACAGCTACACATACGGTGACAATATGAGCATTCAACACTGCAATCCGCACCTGCGCTGTTACCAAGTGTAGAAAACAAAATTGCGCAACAGGGTGAAACGAAAGACAACACTTCGGAAAAATCTTATATATATATATATATATATATATATACATATATATATATATATACATATATATATACATATATATATATATATATATATATATATATATATATATTGCAGTAATGTATTTAAAAATTTTTTTTTTCAAATTTGCCCTAGTTATTTTTTTGGCGTTACTTGAATAAAGTGCTCATATTAACTACAATGCTTCTTTTTTAATATGTGCAGAATTTTGAAGCCTGGAATAATTGTGCCAGTGCCGTTTCTCTACAACATCGGAAGTAAGCCACTCTCATTCTAATTGCATATTGCACAATATTTCGTGTCTTGTAGTCAGTGTTTTAGCATTGACCAGTTTTTTATTATGCTTGCCTTTTGACTATTAAATTTTGTTCATTTTTCGAGTGTTTGTGTGTGTGTATGCATGCTTTTATCAGCCAGGCTTCACCAGTTGTATTCCGATTGTCTAACATTAAACTATTCAAATCGAATATATTTGCTATTATCCTATAGCATCATTACTGTTGTCCAGTTTATACATGCTTTTGGTATAAAATAGCAAATTAATTTCACTTTCTGGGCTTTGCTAGTCTTTATTTAGCGTTATTATTTATTAGCTAGTATTTCTGATACCACGATTTGAACTCGAGCGACATCGTTAACCTGCGCAACGGACGATGCATTGTGGATTTACTGTAGTGTGTATTATTCTTGGTTATATGTGGGCTGTTAAATAATGCTAGGTTACCCGTTCCTAGTGGAGATGGCTTGTAATCAGAGTTTTTCTCCTCTTAGATAATAAGCCAACCAAAAGTAACAATCACTATCTGCTTGGATGCTAGTTGCAGCCTAAACCTGCCCTTCGTGTTTGGCATGTTTGATCTAATTCCGTCTCTGCAATTTTCACACTAAATGTTACTGTGTAGTTAAACCAGACTCGAGGCTTCACACGAAACGGGATGATGGCTGTATCCAATTATATCCGGTAAGGCTCATGCTGCCATTCCCGGGATGACTAGTTAGTACCCGCCGGTCGTTAAGCCGAAAATTTGTTTGGCTACCGGTCATTTCTTAGGATATGAAGTATAAATACCCAAATTTAACAAATTACGCTTGTGCTAGAGTGGTAATGTGATGTGACGTAGGACGAGTGTTAAAGTTGATTGCTTGTTTCATAAGAATATTAGTAGGTATTTTTCATTAAACAGGCTGATAGCATTATACTCCGATTTCGTGTGGTAGGTGCAATCGCATAGTCAAAACACAGATCAGGTAATGTGTATGACTATTTTTTGAACCTACTTTGGATAATTAACTAATAATTGTTTCGCGATAAAAGTTTTTTCGTCCTCTGTCCTCTCGGGATATTCCGGGGCCGAGTTCCTGAGCCCTTTATCGACGGTAAGCTCATCGCACAAAGAATTTCGAAGATTGTAAGGTCAAGTCATTTAAAAAAGATCTATTTATCCTTAATAGTATATCCCTTTACCATAACTTGTTTCCATTAGATAATTGCGTCATGTATGTGTGCGTGTGTGCATGTGCCTACGTTGGAGAAGGCAATACTTCACAAGGTCAGCTGGCATGCCTGTGGAAATTATTTTTTAATAAACCTTCGACATAGTATCTAATTTTTTCATAAATTTAGTTCATTTGTGTTGTTTTCAACAAATAACCAAGAAATAACTATTTAATAGAAGAGAAGCATTATAGCATTATATAGTTTAAATCACCGCCCTATTACTATTTTCCCCACCGACCGCGTTATCTTTTGTTTTATGCATTATTTGGTAAATTGTCCTTGTGCGTTCGCGTGTCTGATTACGCGTCTCTTTTTGCTGTCGTTATTGTTCGAGCATTTGTCACCATCATTATTCATGTCAAGCCCGCAAACCTGATTTGTATATTTGTTACCACTATCCGCGCAATAATTAATTGCTTATTTGTTACCATCTGTCAGAAATGTTTTTATTAATATTAAACAACATAAACGTGTAATCTCCATAGTTCCTTCTAATTTTCCATATAGCGAACTCAAATATATAGCTGTAATCGACGATGATGTAGATCAGCTAGATAACAATTAATTTGTAACCTCACATGATAAACAACTTAGACACGAGACATTTGGATGGCAGAAAATTGGCGTAAATCTCGGTAAATATAGTCTAGTGTAAAAGCCTTGTTAATTTTGTCATATCGACATAGGCTCTTCTGGAACCAAACAATCGAGGGGAGTAATTCTCTGTTTATGTATGTATATCGAAGAAGCTTTATAGATAGATGTGCAGTAAAGTATTGACTACAATGATGATGATATTGTGAAGCAGAGTAAAACATATGGCATTGCATTTATTTGAATCAAGTTTTCGAGCTTTACATTAACAAGTCCCTGTAGATTTATGCATTTTTCAGTATAAACCAAATATTTTATAATGTAGAAAATGTAGATCATCCAGTAGACCTGTTTCGTCCTTATTGGAAACTCTTCAAATTCTGTCCAGAATTTTGCCTGTGACGGGGCTCATACCTTGACATGTCCTCTTTCGAGTCTATAATTCTATCCACTGCGTCACGCTGTCGGATCCTACACAATTTCCTTCAGTTGAAGCGTATACAGTATCTCTTTAGATCCAAAGTTCCAACTAGCCATCCACGTTCTGTCTTTATTCTACGCTATCTTGGTATAGGGTATTGAATTGAAAATTTAATTATTTAAACGATAATTGACTAAGGGTGGTGATAACATTTGCTTAAATCACGGTTTCCAGTTTGATATAATCCAACCCAGTATATGTACACATTTGTGAGTATAAAATGCAGTTCATTTAGTAGACCGGCTTCGTCCTTATTGTAAACGTTTAGTAGTCTATGATTCTTTATAGACTGCGTCACTCTGCCGGAGTCTACACAGTTTTCATTTACATACTAGCTTGTGTTTGGTTAGCCTTCCCTCAGGTGGAGCTATTACAGCGTCTCTTTAGACTCAAATTTTCAACTAGCCATCCTCATTCTGTCATTAAACAAGCATAACGCTCACTACAGACGTGGTATTGAATTGAGCATTTATGTACTGAAATAAGTATTGATTGCGCGGGCGGTGATAACATTTATTTAAATCAAAGTTACAAGCTTGATAGAAGCACCAATTTTATTATATACAGCAAGTGTTGTATAATGTAGAAAAGGCGACGTATCAAGTAGCTTGGTTTTTATGGAAAGCTCACAACCGTGATTTAAAGAACTGTTGTCAACGCCCGCGAAATCGTTGATCGTTTGTGTGGCGTGCGGCAGGATGGCGCAGTGGATAGAGTCACAGACATCGAAGATGACATGTCCAGGCTCAATACCTGTCAGTGGAAAAATTCTGGACAGGACTAGCAGAGTTCCCATTAATGTGGAAACCGGTCTACTGTATGAATTGCCTTTATTTATTATACAGTGCTTAGTTTATACAGATAGATGTTTATATAATGGAATTGGAGTGTATGTCAAGTGCGCACAATCAATGATCGTTTAAATAGAGTGTTCAGTTCAATGCTACTTCTGCAGATAGCTTGGTGGGTATTTGGATCTTTAGGCTTAAATAAATGCCATATAGGCTCCACCTGAATGAAAGGTTAACACAATAAATGTTAGTATGTAACTGGAAACTGTGTGTGGCGTGCGGCAGGATGGCGCAGTGGATAGAGTCACAGACTCCGAAGAAGACGTGTGCAAGTTCAAGCCCTGTCGGTGGCAAAATTCTGGACAAAACTAGTAGTTTCCATTAATGATCATCTAAATGTGGTATTGCATGCCTGTAATCTCAGTGCAGATTGCTTTTATGCAGGGCTTTAGCTTGTTAGTCGATAGAAATTTTGATAATCTGTAGCGATGCACATCTAAATTGAATGCTTGCATTAATTAACATATCCTGCCACGGTACAGTAATGTAGCTATTCTTTAAGTTAAATTATTTATGTATTTTTATTGAATGTTTCATCCGAAATTTTCTTCGTGTAGCGTTGACTGCTCACGTCCTCCTTTTTACTTTTAAACCTTGCATAGACTTCCTACTTAATTAAGTTTACACTTAATGTGCTTTAAATACCGGAACTTTGTGCCATCTAGCAAAATCGAGTTTTTGTTCTAAACGTTATCAATATATGCCATAATGACACTAGGAATGGGCGACCTGATATTCTGTTTTTAAACACACAACTGTGGATTTTTTTTAACTATGCGGTAACGAAGCATGGGTCCTAACTTGATGAAGACAAACTCAGTGCGTACTTGGAAATGGGGATCAATCGGATTTTTGCGAAACGGATTGTGCCAAGCGACAAGCCACGATCGCAAATCGTGGTAGCCATCATTATTGATGTGTTATTGACCATAAAATGACGAATATACGGTGCATACACTAGCTGTATTTCGTTTTGATATATTTCTTAAAAGGACTTGGCATTTACGTAGTGCTGTCATTGTTCGAGCTGATTCCACAATTTACGGTTGCGAGACGTTTGATAGCACTCGTAGGTTGGTAAAATCTTGATTCCTTCACATTTCCAGGTGCTCATTTTTTTGATTAATGAGTTATCACTGGTCGCGTGACCCTGAAGTCGTTCTTACACTGCGTGTCCGGAAATGTTCTTGATTAAAGACTTTCCACACTAAAAGTATTCATTGTACCCTTCCTGTGTGCAAAAACAAAGAGATTTTATCAGATATAAGATATGTTTCTTTCGCATAGTCTCCTCAAATATCATTAATTGGCTATTGTTTACATAAGTCGGCAAAATATACAATAATAACGAGAACACATCTCAAAAAACTACCACAACACAAAACAAAAAATAAGCTTACGAGAAATCAATGACAACACATTAAATCTTTCATTATAAATTATATACTGTCACTATTGCAAATTAAAATAAAGCTCATCTTACCCTTCTCGTGTGCAGAAACAAAAAAATTTTATCAGATACAAGAAACATTTCTTTCTCAAAATCTCCTCCAGTATCCAATAATGAACATATCTTTATATATAAATTGAAAAGCAAAACAACAAATATGTGAACAAAGAGAGAGTGGGAAAAATTGAAACCAATCAATTGTGTGCGTCACATCCAGTTCAAGCTCAATGCCTGTACATGCTTCTTCTGCTTGCATAAATCCGGCTGCAATTTTTTCATCCATAAGGCTTCGTATGTGGCAAGCTCCCTTTTGTTTTTGCATTTAGTAATTACTTTGAATGCCACGTCTGGAGAACATACCTGCGATGTTTCGATGATGTGTTGCGCAATAGCAGACGTGTATTCACCATTTGATTTAAAACAGGCGTTTAAGTTACAATGTTCTCTCATTCGAGTCATTGGCTATGTCGCCTTGCATTAAAGTTGACTTGGTTTTAATGGGATGCGTATAGGTCTAGGCTGCCTCATTTTTGTGTAGTTTGCTAGTTGAGCATCTTCGTTTGCATTAGATCTTTCTCCTCAAAAATCCGCTCTCTTTTAACAATGTTATGCTTGTATCAAATTATTATTTTCGGCTTGTTTCTTTTTTAATTTTAGAATGTTTTAAATAATTTTTTTTCAATTTCTTACTTATCTTATGTTTGTATTGCAATGAAGCATCAGTAATTGAAGACTCTTGTAGTGCTGTCCGTGATGATAGTAATGGTGAAGACACTAGGTCAAGTAGCCTTCAAGACAAGGCGTCATCCACAACACAATTTTTTTGTGGTTTTCACTGGTCGACTGGCAGTAGACAGCCATCAAGGACATTTTTCAATAGATCTGGTGCTTTTCATCAACAAGCATCTCTCTGGTTCTGATCAATTATATGCTGTTCAAAGTATATGTTGAAAGATTCATACCAGATGCCTGTTTAACGAAAATTGGTTATTGCAGTTAATCTCCTCACGACACTCAGAATTATTGTTCACCTTTAACAAAATTATTCATTTTTGCGCCCTTGTTCTATAAGGAATTCATATTATTTTTCTCTTTTTTACACAGATCCGACGCCTTAGCTTTACTTAAAGAGGCTCGGCGTTACAATTTCGAAAATTGGCGTATCTGGGAGAATATTCTGCTGGTACGTTTTTCAAAGTATATTTTTTTCTTAATGCGACGACTGGTTTTTATCATTTTCATATTAGTAGTTTTATTTCGCTTAATCGCTTGTCCACGTACGTTTTTGAGTTCATATTAACTAGCACACTCACAAATAAAGGCGACCCTTAAATTATATTACGGCTTTAATTTGTTTTTTTTAAATACAAATATATTGATTCGTCTTTTATTTGAGGTTTTTAATACAGACGTGTTCTATGTCCTGAATTTTACTTGATTACTTACTAAGAAGTTCGTACTGCAAGTCGCCTTAAAATTTATCGACATCTGTTTTAGAAAATTCAATATCGTCATTTTATTCAACTTTTAAACTATTTTTGGGATTTAAGCCTAGTTGTTCTCTGTGTATTAGGACATTTTTAACGATTTTTCGTATATGGAAATGTATGTAATTAAATAGGCACAGTGCCAAATAAATTATTTACGAATATTGGTACTTTTTCATGGGCTCCTAGTTAGGTGTGGATACAGGTGACTTTCCTGAAGCGATACGCGCCTATCATCAGTTGATCAATCTTAAAAGCTCTCACACTGACGCCGTGGTTCTTGGTGTGTTGGTACGGGTTGTTACTAATCAGTTAACGAACAATGAGCGGAACAGCCGCCGCAAAGCTTTAGCAGATGCGGAACGTCGAAGACGCGAGCTTTTCGCTAAAGCTGAGGAAATCGAATTGGACAGCGTTGCTTCTGGCGAACTACACAATGGTTCTAATGAAGGAAATTTCGAAGCTAACTCTGTAAATAGCGTAATTATTGTATATTTTTTAAATGGAAAACAAATTTTTAAAATTAAAATATATAATTTGTACACTTACAAATGAATAAACACGTCTAAATTCCGTACTCGCACATTGGAGCTTGTCTAAATTGAACTTTCATATACTGGATAATGGGTTTACTATTTGTAGCTGGTGTGTGTGTGGGATTCTTGTTTCGTAGAATATTATTGTTCAAGGTAATCATTCTACAAGTTTTGGGGATATTCTCATGGAGCAACACACAGGGAAAATCGACTATCGCCATTGGAATTTGAGTCAGTGAAACACATTGTATTCGCTTGTGTTTTCGCTTAGGGATAATAATCATTATAGATAAAGTAAAGAAGCATTTATTTGTGGTTTGTAACAGTCTCAGGAAACTAGTTTAAATATGACCAGAAGGATAAACCAAAGACAACATGAACTACCCGATATCTGGTACTGACTAAATAGACCTAGTACTGGCGCCCGTTACAGACTCGGTATATATATATATATATATATATATATATATATATATACATATATATATATATATATATATATATATATGTATATGTATATATGATATGTAGCTTTGAAGTCGCATTGTTGTAGACTTTACATGAAGTTAGTTTCACTACTACATGTTTACTAATTCATATAGGATATTGTACTTATCTAGTTTTCCACATTCCTCACCAAAATATATAGTGGGTAAAGGGCGTAATACCGGCTACTACTGATGACCCGGCAAGGTTCATGCTACCAATCCCGGGTCGACTAGCTTGAGCCCGCCGGTCGTCAAGCCGGAATTTCTATGATTGTATGGCTATAACCATATAACCATGATATGACAGTGACTTTTGTGTGGCTGGACATGATGACTACCGATGAGTCGCCAGTAAGCACGTAACGAATGTGCAAGACACTATACATTTCTTTCAGTCGCGTATTGACGCATTTCGACTTTCCTTGATCATATTATTTAAATCAAGTTTGCCAGAGTGAAGTAAACACCAATCCCATTGTACTTTGCAAATCGTCGAACAACATAACAAAACTACCGCCAGTCGCACGCACTAACGCGTTTCGACCTCATGATCATCAACAGAGTACGACGGCAAACTGACCAGCGAGGATCAAACCGCATTGCATATATATAGAAAGCAAAATCAGATATGCGGCTCTCACCTCTAGTAGTCTCGCATACATTGTACTTGACTGGTTTGCCATCAACTCTGATGATGATCATGGAGGGTCGAAACGCGTCAGTGCGTGCGACTGCTGTAGTTTTGTTATGTTGAACGACGACTGGCTAAATAAAATGGGATTGGTGTTTACTTTACGCTCGCAAACTTGATTTAAATAATTGATATCACCACCCGCGCAATCGATTATGCTTTAATTCCTTGATCATAGTCAGAGCATGTGTGACTGACGGTAGTTTTGCTATTTTTCGCGATTAGTTGGATACATTGGAGTAGGCATCTATGTCAAGCTCGCAAATTCGATTAAAAGAATAATATTTTGCTTAGCTTAGCTTCTGAATGTTATAGCTTTTAAACCATTATAGTAATCATTATTATTCAGATGTCAAACACTAGAAATATGAGAAATATAATTTATTAGACCAGAATTTAAAATTTATTCCGAAATCGGTTTTATAAATTACCTGATCCGTGTTGTGACTAACACGTGGTCGTTCCAAGTTAATTTTTTGAAAATATTTGAGGTTCATTTGTTGGTATCCATTATCGGTCCATAACTCATCACAAGTCTTAGAAGCAAACTAGTAATGCAAGTCTTCTTTACTTATTAGCCGAATTATTTCAAAAATAATATGAACAGGTAACAATACTGTGCTAGTTACAACACAGATCAGATACTTATTTACATAGTTTTATTAATTTCAGGTAAAGTATAGTAGAAATGCCAGTTGCATTAGCTTGTTCTAGTAGGGTGGCATATGCTATTCGGCCATTTTGATCCAATGCCTTTCAGTCTTCTTATGTGCAGTAGGCTGAGCTCGTCTTTTTTACACACCGTTCATATGCATCAAAGTGTTGAAATAATTTTTCGAGGACATTTTGTTTTTTGAGACTTACTTTCTAACCGTGATAAATATCTATACGAAGAGCTTAAGTTATAAGATTTGAAGTCTGTCTTTTCTGCAGTGTGCATTATGCACGGTTTAATGGTCCTTGTTTGTTTGGGGATTGATTATTTTTGGTTCATTCTTAACTTGTTTGAAGGTTGAGAAAGAGGATGCTGAGGCTGAAGTGCTTGACTGTGATGGTCGTCCAGCTTCGCGTCTGAGACCACAGCTGCTTGAACTTTTTGCTCGAGTGACTGCTTCAGTAAGTTTTTGCGTTAATTTTCTAATCGTTGCTTTAAATGTTGACTGATGCATGAGCTATCAGATGACTTTAAACGGTTCCCTATCAATGAGTCCTCGTTTATTGTAAGCCAAACTTTTCCAGACATAATTTTCATTTTTGTGTACTGAATTCAATTCGTGTATGTGGTAAACATAGCATACCTACTTGTAATAAAGTCCATACAGGATCTGCAATACATAACCAGTCGGCGTGATAATCACTTAGACAGTAAAGAAGTGAAACAATGTTTAAGAACTGATGCCTCAGCCGCAAACCCATTAAACTAACGGTTGTGTGTGGTCTGTTGTTGGGCAGCTAAACAGCAATGCCGATCGATTGATGCAAAAACTTTAAATTGTTTTTATTTTGTTTATTAATTAAATTACTAAACGTAATCATAGTTGTAAGAGTGTAGCTAGAGAATACTATCTGGCATATCTGACTAGTGTTAGGAAATTGATTTGATATTTAATTATTTATAAAATAAGTAATTAATTAATATATTATTAAATGTGATTAAAGTGCAATTTCCAGACTTTAAGACGCAGCATGATATGCTTACTATGGGGTCATGGAAAATTAACAAATAAAAATTGACTTCGTCGTAACATGTCACTAGATATGCCATATTCTTCATATTAGCTGCTATAACAGTAAAATAGTATTATTTTTAGTTCAGCAACATTTCAAATTGTTCATGCTTATTGAACAAAGGATTTACTCGAAAACACATGATTTCAAGCCTTTGATTTTGCTCAAAAAGGGTTCATCCTGTATGGCCCGAAGCCATGGAAATTCCGACCTGACGACCGGTGGGCTCAAGCTAGTCAACCCGGGCCATAAAGGGACACAGCCATCATCCCGCTTTATGTGATGCCTCGAGTTTGGTCTAAATGCCCTGTAACTTCTTTTGTTAAATGTGTAGTGACGGAATGAGGGCAAGCGTTCCAGACGTGAATGGCAAGTTTCGGCTGCTGAAGAAAACTTTGGCCACTGGCATCTGGGCAGATAGTGCTCATCAGCCTTGGTTGGCAGACTATCTAGGAGAAGGAAAACTCCGAATACAAACCATCACTAGGAATGGGCGACCTAGTTTTCTTTTACAGTCCACATATAACCATGACAAGTACAACTTACAATAATTACATACTGAATCGGCCGTCGCGCATTATAAAAAGGGTCGCCTTATCTATTGAGACGCGTAGGGTGGATAAGCGAAAACGGGCTACTGCAGGCTACTCTATCTCCGATTCTGTCTACTTTCTTTCCCCATTCCTTTTCTCAATCAGACAATAACAATCTTTTAGATACTATAAATATGGCTGGTTTAGATCATAACACTGAGCCCAATACCAGGTTGCCAAATATCGTAAATGTTTCTAGTAGACGATCATTCATTAAACCTAGGTTAGGTTTTAACGTAGGCGCATTTAATGTGCGAACATTAAAACAACTTGGACAGCAAGAATCTCTTGCTCGTACGTTGGATAAATAAAGCTGCGTTAGTCAAAACGCAGATCAGGTAATTACAATTATTCAGGTGCGCATCAAGGCTAACTCTTTATTACAGAACTAGTTGCACCATCCCTATCTACGCGTTATTGGCTTCGAACATCTGGTTCCACAGAGTCCTCTAAAGCCGGTAAATGGGGCGTTAGTATTGCCCTTAGTGCGCGAGCTGAAGCTTGCTTAATTGAATGGATCCCTTTAAATAGTCGATTGTGTGCGGCACGTTTAAATACATCTACTAAAATCAAAGCAAAAAACCGTTATCATCTTTGCCTCTTCGTTGTATCTGCATATGCTCCTACCGATTGCAGCACAGAAGAAAGCAAGGACGCTTTTTACTCCGAATTAAGCTCCTTACTAAGTAAAGCACGAAGTTCGGATATAATCCTGGTTATGAGTGACATGAATGCTCAAGTTGGTCGCTTCAGCAACACGGAATTTCATTTAGGTGGAAGATACACTCTAAGCTCGACTCGCAATGATAATGGTGAACGGCTTTTGGATAGCTGCGCTGGACATAGACTATATTTAAGTAGTACAAATTTCAGACGTAGTGTTAAACGTTGTGATACAGGGCGTCCTCCAGCACCCGGTCAACGGTGGACTCAAATAGATCATGTAGCAATTAGTTATAGATGGCATGGTTGCATCCAGGATTGTCGTTCTTTTTGGAACACTTATGTCGACTCGAACCATGCACTTATCCGTTGTAGATTTGCACTAAAATTTTCCGGGAAAATAATTAAGAATAAACCTCAAAGTGATGTAGGCAAACTCGAATAACCGTCCTTCCGACAAAATTACGGAAATATTCTAAATGCTTATCTAACTGGTTTGAATAGCGAAAATCCGAATATCCTTTGGTCCAAGATAAGTTCCACTATGCACAATGCGGGTACTAATGTATGTGGCATTGCAGGCCCCCATAGGAATAATCACTGGCTCTGTATAATCTATGGAGATACTCGAAATAAGGCGCCAAATTCCACCTGGCTCGACTCATAATAATACCCGTAGCAATATAAGACGTCTAAAAGTCGATCTCGAAAACTTTTGGATCATAAAGGCTGAAGAAATGGAAAAAGCTTTCGCGTCAGGTAATAGTCGCTGTTTGTTCCAACTTATTCGCGCAACAGGTCCGATAAAATTCATTAACGTGTCCAGCCACACAACAGTAAAAAGTGACTAATGTTTCACTTCCATATAACCATAAGAAGTGAAAAAAGTATATAAGTGAATTTAGACAAATTATTAGTGAGATTTACGAGAGAGAGAGAGAGAGAGAGAGAAAAAAGAATACCTTGCTACTGTGAGTAAATATATCAGGATAACTCACAGAAATGAGGCAAACTAAACCTCTCCGAGAAAATTAAAAGTTAGTGAAACTATAAATGACAGGAACATCGATTTAATAACCGATAAAATAAGTGGTCTTGACAGGTCGGCTGAACACTTTAGAGATCAATTTTCTTGGCCACCCGCGTCAGTTCCGATTCCCGAAAGCATGTCTGCATCAACAGTGTGGAATGTTAATCTCGCAGAGCTAAATATCGAAAATGGTCCTAGTTGACGATCATTCATTAAACCTAGGTTAGGTTTTAACGTAAGTGCATTTAATGTGCGAACATTAAAACAACTTGGACAACAAGAATCTCTTGCTCGTACGTTGGATAAATAATAAAGCTGCGTTAGTCAAAACGCAGATCAGGTAATTACAATTATTCCAGGTGCGCATCAAGGCAACTCCTTTATTACAGAACTAGTTGCACCATCCCTATCTACGCGTTATTGGCTTCGAACATCTGGTTCCACAGAGTTCTCTCAAGCCGGTAAATAGGGCGTTGGTATTGCCCTTAGTGCGCGAGCTGAAGCTTGCTTAATTGAATGGATCCCTTTAAATAGTCGATTGTGTGCGGCACGTTTAAATACATCTACTAAAATCAAAGCAAAAAACCGTTATCATCGTTGCCTCTTCGTTGTATCTGCATATGCTCCTACCGATTGCAACACAGAAGAAAGCAAGGACGCTTTTTACTCCGAATTAAGCTCCTTACTAAGTAAAGCACGAAGTTCAGATATAGTCCTGGTTATGGGTGACATGAATGCTCAAGTTGGTCGCTTAAGCAACACAGAATTTCATTTAGGTGGAAGATACACTCTAAGCTCGACTCGCAATGATAATGGTGAACGGCTTTTGGATAGCTGCGCTGAACATAGACTATATTTAAGTAGTATAAATTTCAGACGTAGTGTTAAACGTTGTGCTACATGGCGTCCTCCAGCACCCGGACAACGGTGGACTCAAATAGATCATGTAGCAATTAGTTATAGATGGCATGGTTGCATCCAGGATTGTCGCTCTTTTTGGAACACTTATGTCGACTCGAACCATGCACTTATCCGTTGTAGATTTGCACTAAAATTTTCCGGGAAAATAATTAAGAATAAACCTCAAAGTGATGTAGGCAAACTCGAATAACCGTCCTTCCGACAAAATTACGGAAATATTCTAAATGCTTATCTAACTGGTTTGAATAGCGAAAATCCGAATATCCTTTGGTCCAAGATAAGTTCCACTATGCACAATGCGGGTACTAATGTATGTGGCATTGCAGGCCCCCATAGGAATAATCACTGGCTCTGTATAATCTATGGAGATACTCGAAATAAGGCGCCAAATTCCACCTGGCTCGACTCATAATAATACCCGTAGCAATATAAGACGTCTAAAAGTCGATCTCGAAAACTTTTGGATCATAAAGGCTGAAGAAATGGAAAAAGCTTTCGCGTCAGGTAATAGTCGCTGTTTGTTCCAACTTATTCGCGCAACAGGTCCGATAAAATTCATTAACGTGTCCAGCCACACAACAGTAAAAAGTGACTAATGTTTCACTGCCATATAACCATAAGAAGTGAAAAAAGTATATAAGTGAATTTAGACAAATTATTAGTGAGATTTACGAGAGAGAGAGAGAGAGAGAGAGAAAAAAAAGAATACCTTGCTACTGTGAGTAAATATATCAGGATAACTCACAGAAATGAGGCAAACTAAACCTCTCCGAGAAAATTAAAAGTTAGTGAAACTATAAATGACAGTAACATCGATTTAATAACCGATAAAATAAGTGGTCTTGACAGGTCGGCTGAACACTTTAGAGATCAATTTTCTTGGCCACCCGCGTCAGTTCCGATTCCCGAAAGCATGTCTGCATCAACAGTGTGGAATGTTAATCTCGCAGAGCCATCCGAGTTAGAAGTACGCGATGCAATCCTATCTCATAAACGCCGCAAAGCCGCAGGCCCCGATGATTTGCTTCCAGGATTGTTTAAGTACGGTAGCGATATAATTCCAGGAGCGTTGAACAAACCTTTTCATACCATATGGAATGAGGAAACCGTACCAATTGATTGGAATGAGTCGGCCATCATTCCCATCTTCAAAAAAGGCAATCGTAATTTGTGCGATAACCATCGTGTTATAAGCTTGACTCCGGTCGTATCTAGGTTATTTGCTTCGATTATCTTACGTCGTCTTAGCGCTTCGCGTGAATCACATACAAGAGAAGAACAGGCCTGATTCCGCGCATGACGAGGTTGTATAGATAATATTTTTTACTTTAAGGCAAGTTCTCGAACAGAGAAATTTATATCACCGTCCCACGATATGCGTCTTTCTAGACTTCAGGGGTGCATTTGATTCGGTGGATCACAATGTTTTATTCCATATTTTGTCGAAAATCGGTGTGCTCACATAATTTGTTAATATTATACGAGCTCTCTACACAAATACTTCTGGTCGCGTTAAGGTCTACAACGAATTTACGCATAACTTTACAACCAGCAGTGGTGTTCGTCAAGGTTGTCCACTTTCCCCATTTTTGTTTAATTTTGAAATCGATGCTATTATGAACAATACTCCCACACATTCAGGATGCTGGAGTTGAAGTTCTCCCGGGCGATAGACTAGTCAATCTTGACTATGCGGACGATATCGCACTATTATTCGACAACCAGGATGCTGCCCAGGCCACCTTGAATAGATTAACAGACGTTGTTCCGTCTTTTGATTTGAAATTCGTAAGATACTGTTACAGGATCACCCACCACTCACTCCAACGTTGCGACTGCAGAATGAAGATCTAGACGTAGTCGACAGGTTTACATATCTTGAGAGCTCTATCAATAACGTAGGCAATATGTCCGACGAGGTGAGAATACGGATCGCGAAAGCTAGAGTAGCTTTCTCGAATCTTCGTCATTTACGGAGAAAGTATATTAGGTTTGCGAACCTAGTAACAAATTAGCTCAGTTGACCAGAAGGATAAACCAAAGGCAGCATGAAAGAGTATAATCTCATGCACTTCGTTTCGTGCCTGGCGACTCATCAGTAGGGCCAGTGGCCATGCTAACCACACTATATATTTGGTAGAAGAATGTGGAATAATAGGATGGTACATACTCCTAATATATAGTGGTTAAAGGGCGTAATACCGGCTCCTACTGATGAGTCGCCAGTAAGCACGAAACGAATGTGCATGAGATTATACTTTCCGCTCATGCTGCCTTTGGTTTATCCTTCTGCTCACAACTGAACTAATTTGTTACTAGGTTCGTAAAACCTAATACATACTTGCATATATATTAGTTCTTCGCAACAAAACAGTATTTAACTGTAATTTATGGAGAAACGCGAATATTTCACTTTGCCTTAAAGGTCGTGTTTATAATGCATCTGTACGCAAAGTCTTACTATACGCTAGTGAAACTTGGCCTCTTAGAGTTGATGATTTGAGACGCTTACAGGCATTTGATCATCGTTGTTTGAGAAGTATAGCACATGTTGGTTACCAACAACGAATAACTAACGTTAACATCCGTAGACGTATTTTTGGATCTGACAGTAAGTGCTCGTCATTAGAAAAACAAATAAGGCTCCATCAACTTCGTTGGCTCGGTCACGTTTTGCGTATGCCCTCATTTCGATTGCCCAGTAGAGCTCTGTTCTCTCATCCAGCACCAAATTGGCGTAAGAAACAAGGTGGGCAGATTTTGACATGGCAGAAACAATTAAAGTCACTTACATCCAAATTGGGTAGTATAGGATCCACTCGTCTGCCGGGATGGGGTCCTCGTGCGCATCACAGTTCTTGGTTAGAAACCTTCAGCGATATGGCAGCGAATCGAGATCAGTGGCGATCTTGTTGCAAATGTATAGTAGAATCATCTTCGTAACTTTCTTTTCTTAGTAGGGCAAAGTTAGCTGCGAGGTTCGGTTTGTTTTTGACGTGATACAGTGAAATCCGAAAGGAAGCTGTGTTGCTGATGTCGCCTTGCCCGAATGCTAACTTGGCCATAATGGTGTTGTGGAGAGGTTTATTTTGCCTCATTTCTGTGAGTTATCCTGATAAATTTACTCATAGTAGCATGGTATTCTCTTTTTCTCTCGTAAATCTCACGAATAATTTGTCTAAATTCGCTTATATACTATTTTCACTCCTTAGGGTTATATGGCAGTGAAACATTAGTCACTTGTGACTTTTGTTTGGCTGGACATGATGATGATGATGATCCTGTATGGTCTGAAGATGAAATCTAATTCAGCACAATGACCGACGATCTAGATCTCTCGCATGGTGGATTAAGTGGAGCCATTGCCGCTAAGGCATACCTTATTAGGCCTCTCCACTGAACTTTGTTTTCCGCTAGACTATCACATATTGTCGCATATTAAATTGTCTCATGGTTAGTGAGAGTTCCATGCACCGTGATCAAGTGACCGAAAATCGGAATAATAATATCCGGCTAATAAATGACTAGACTACCTCTTCTGCACTTTCAGTCACCCACCGGAGTTGCTTCGATAGCTTAGTAGGCAGGATGTGAGATTGGCCTTGTCAAAAAACGTCCCAACTAGCGCAATCGACGGTAATCCAACGTCAAATAGCGGTCACATAGTACTGGTTGGCTCTTAAGCTTTGTTTTTCTTTAATGTCCTCTGATGCTGGGCTGTCGATTTTCTAAATCAAATCGGGCGAATACCTCGATCAAACAAGCTGCCAAGGCTTTTGTAGCTATAGTTGCCATCTCCAATATCCAAAGCATAAATCTGGGGCGGCAGTATGCCTAAAATTGTTGCTCAGTGAAGTAGACAGACATTTTAAAAGTTGTTTGCAAAATTTTCTGAAAGTAGCAGCTGCAAATCTTACGCGTCTAGAAATCTCGGCAGAATCCGATTCGTCTTGCGTCGCAAAAGAGGACATTTGGGATGATCTTCGTCTTCGGATATAATTTGGTCATAACGACAGTTTTAAATCTTTTCGATTCAGAGTGTATTAGGCAGATATAATTTTCTGTCATCATAACAGCATCGTCAGCTCATTGATGTCAATGAGCGGGTCATCACTAACAATCTCCATTCCAGATGGTGTTGCGGTGAACTCAATAAAGACTGGATCGAAAATTTAATTAAGTAGAGAGGGGTAATGACACGTATATATTGAACGCCGGAACTAATCGCAGAATGCTATTGGTAGGGAATATGTACTGATGAGTCATCGTAGCAGGCTTCAAGAAGTTGAACAACTTCGGTATTGGCGCCATCATTTCTTTTAGCTTATCATAAACGTTCACGCGAGACAGAAACGAATTCAGTTGAGCAGTCTGGGAAAGCAGTAACTGTTGACCGCTGATACCGGTGGAACAACTCATGAATTTGATCCACGCGACACGTTGCCGGTCGCAATCCTACCTCAATGTGATTAGGTTGCTTCTCTCGCTTTTCGCGAGTCCTACCAATGATAAAAGCAGTAATCTTTTATGCAACACAAGGAAAACTGATACCACGGTAGTTCACACGAGTGCTGTTATTAACTTATAGTGAATGGGTACCACAGCGGCTATTTTATACTGTTTTAGGACGAATTCCTCTCTGCAGATTGTGAGAATTAGCTTTTGCGGATCATTCTCAACATATACATCGTCGAATTTAATAAAATCAAGAGGATGATCATCGACGTCGGCCTCATTCCTATTCCCTATGAGACTACCAGTCTACCATTTTATCAACAGATCAAGTTTTGCGGTCTGCCTCGTAAAATTTCGCGAGGGAACTTCATCGGTAACCACGTAGTTAACAATGTGCGGCGTATTCAGGTGATTTTGTTGGTGGTTGACAAGTGGTGTTTAAGAAACTGACGAGGTACTGACTTCCTTGGCAGAATGACCGCTACTGCTACGTCGGAGTAGCGTGGTTCACTTTGTTGTTGAGTTAGGCTTCTCTGGAAAAAACCGCATGGGAGATTTGGAATTCCGTTTTTTATGTATACATGGATATATGTATGGATGTTTGCATGTGTGTTACTGATGTCCAACTTCCGCGAATCATACGGTTTTCACATCTTGCGAAGTTGAGTTATGGTAATTGACATGCCAAATGACGATATTTTGGCTAGGAAGATATGCTGACAATATTTTTAACTTCGTTTTGTTCTAATAGATAACAGTTGATTCTTAATCAGAAAGGTTTTATGTAAAAATATTGGTTTTGCATTCGAATTTGGTACTGCTGGTTTAGTCAACCAAGTAAAGTTCGCCTAGATTAAAATTAGCTAGATTATCATTTCCTTATGATGAAGTATTAGAGGAATTTTGTAATTTCTATTAAAGTTTGTATTAGGTGTTGCGAACCTAGTAACAAATTAGATCAGTTGTGACCAGAAGGATAAACTGAACTAATTTGTTACTAGGTTCGCAACACCTGATACATACTTGCATATATATTAGTTCTCCGCAACAAACAGGATTTAATTTCTAATAAAGTTGGTGTCGGATTTCCATAATTTCGACTTTCATTATTAAGGCTCAGAATTTCTTACATTGCATATTTGTATTTTCGTATTTTAAATTATGGATCGAAATAAAAATCTGGTCATTTTATTTTTGATCCTCGTTAGCTTTGTCAAGCTTATTTTTTGTCGTTCACGATTACCAATGATAGTTTTAACTTCATAAGCATACACATATAAAATTTAGTAGTAAAATTTATCTCGCGACTCGTTTTTTACAATGTGTAGTTATTTGATGAACTGATTAGTTGTAGGTACATCCTTTTTTACAATAATTGAGTGAAAGGATGCTTTTTTATTTTTAAAATTAGTCGCCGAAGGATGCGGACATATGGATGCATTATGCCACTCTTCTTCTGGCCGAGAAACCGCAGCCCTCAATATCGTCATTTCAGAGAGTAAGTTCATCCATAGACCTACAAAAATATTTGGAAACAACTGCAAATGATACATATTCAAACAAAAGTGAACCCATTCTAAGCGATCCTGAGTTAGTTAGAGTTTCAGCTCACACCATCATGCACAGCAATACAAAAGTTATTAGCAATTTATGTTTCATTATCATTTAAAAATAATAACAATAAAAACTAGAAATAAAAAACCGATTATTATGGTAAATTAATAATTTAGACACTCAAATTATTAAATGAGAGTGCTTTATGAGGGGGTGAATCTAGTTACTATTAATATATTTACCTGGATAACACACATAATTGAAGAAGCGTAAACCTCTATACAACACCATTATGGCCAAGGCAACATCAGTAACACAGCTTCCCTGTGATTTTCATTTCATCACGTCATAGATACAACCAAACTTCGCTACTAACTTTGCCCAACTAAGAAAAGCATGTTTCGATAATTATATTGGAAATTTGCAAAAGGATCGCCACGGAGCTCGACTCGTTGCCATATCGCACAGGGTTTCCAACCAAGAACAATGGTGCGCATGTGAATCCCATTTTGGCAGACGAGCGGGTCTCATACTACTTAATTTGAATGAAGTTGACTTTAGTTGTTTCTGACATGCAAAAGTCTGTCCACTTTGTGTTTTACGCCAATCTGGCGCTGGGTTACCGAATAATGCTGTATTTGGCAATCTGATTGAAGACATACGTAAAACGAGATTTAACCAACCAAGAGGGTAAGGTTTTGCTGTTGTAATTCTTAATCTTGTTTATATTTGCACATCTTGAAATCCATTGTGTTGGTACCCGTTACAGTCTATGTATATATTATATATATTGAGTTGGCTTTGAAACCGCTTTGTTGAAAGCTTTATATGAAGTTAAATCCGCTAATGCTTGTATACACATTCGTATAGGAAATTGTACTGTTCAATTGTCCCACATTCCTTGACCAAATATTTAGTTGGTATAGGGCATAGTATCGGCTCCTACTAATGAGTCACCAGAAAGAACGAAGCATGTGTACAGATTAGACCTTTCGTTCATGCTGTCTTTTGTTTAGCCTTCTAGTCCTATTTGAACTAACCTGTTTCTAGGTGTGGAACACCTAATACACATTTATATATGTATTAATTTTCGCAACAGGCATTATCTAACTTTGATGGTTGTTTGAATTTAACATTACACACTATTGGTGCAGGCATACTTTCGTGGATTTGGACTGACGTAACTGCTCACCGAAATTTATCTTTTATGTGTTCAACCTTCCTATCAAGGCGATTTATTTTTTCGGTTATTAGATGGCTGTTATTATCAATTATTGTTTCGCTTACTTTTAATTTTCTTAGAACTCATGCATGAATAAGTCCGAATAACCATTGGCTATTACCTAATGCGGACGTTTTTCCCATCTCTTCTAAGGTCATAAAGTATTCTCGATCGACTTTTAGTTTACGCTTTAGTTGGCGTCTGGCATTTCTACAAGTATTATTAGAAGCAGAGCTAGCTAGAATTTGGCGCCTAATTTCGAGAATCTATAAATTTTACAAAGATCCAAGAATTATTTCTATGGGAGCCTACAATGCGACGTATTATAGTAACTGCATTGTGTAAAGTTGAACTTATCCTCGCTCAAGGTAAATTGGAATTTTCGCCATCGAGGCCAGTTAATTATGATTTTAGAACATATTCATATATTTTTTCAATACTGCCTGCATATATTTGAGGTTTATTCTTGTCTATTTTCCCGGTAAACATGAGTGCAAATCTTCAACAGATAAAGTGCCTAGTTCAACTTGATATAGGTGTTATAAAACGAAGGACACTCCTAGATGCAGCCACGCAATCTTTAACTAATCTCTTCATGATCTATTCAGGTCCACCGTTTTCCGTGCGCTGGAGGACGTCATTTGTAGCAACAAAATTCATTACATTTGGAATATGTGCTACTTTAGTACAATTTATATTCCCTGCAGCTGTCCAACAGTGGTTCACCTTTATCGTTACGCGTCACACTTAAAGTGTACCTTCCATCTAAATGAAATTCTGCGTTACTCAATCGCCAAACTTGAGTATTCATGTCACTTATACGCAAGATTGTGCCTGAACTTCAATCTCTACCTAATAAAGAGCGTATGTCGGAGTAAAATGCGTTCCTTCTGTCGTATGTGCTGCAATCGGTGGGAGCATATGCAAATGCAACAAAGAGACAATGGTACATGTGCTGTATCAAATATAACTTATTTTATTTATAAGCACACTGCTTAGACGAAGATTGATGTGTCGTACAATGAACTCCAGTAGATCGGAACAATAAGGTTGTGAGCTCTAATCTACTTTTATAGCAGAAAGCGCGTGGACTTGTCATAGCATTATGACTATGATAACGCGAGTTTGGCTTCAGTGTTAGGGGTACTGTTCAAGATGGCCAATATTGTTATGTCCACCTATGTTGGATGGTCCACGTACATGTATGTCGTCTGTGTTTACTATTAGCGTATCGTCCAGACGAGACTTAATTATGCCTAATTCTGCAGTTAAATTATTCATTTGAGAAGTCAATGCCTGAATCAACGTTTCCAACCCATCAGAAGACATTTTAAATGTACCACAAATGCTTTATTTTTACTCAATTATATATAGAATTTTTGCTTCCGTACAACGAGTACTCGAATTTAATAAACAAATTTTACACATTAATTAATTTATGTCTCACTTCTGGCCTCGAAGTCTACTTTATCATTGGGCTGACTGCTTCATTCTTATACGGGTGCTTCTGCGAGGAATTTCTGTTGAAATAATGTCTAGTTCTAGATAAGACCCTTTGTTCATTATTTGTCTTAAAAAGGTGGCTATTGCCACATTCGGCTCGAAGTCTGCTTTTACCATTGGGCTGACTGCTTCATTCTTATACGGGCGCTTCTGCGAGGAATTTCTGTTGAAATAATGTCTGCCCTAGATAAGACCCTTTGTTCATTATTTGTCTTAAAGGTGGCTATTGCCTGATCTTCTCCCCTCCCTCAGGAATAGGCTTTGGCACTCTGCTTAAATGATCCAGTGCAACAGCTCGTGGTCCATCGGGCATGCTAACAAGAACAGTATTGTGCTCTGAGTCCACCCTCTCCACGCGATACGGCCCATCATTGACAGCCTGCAGTGTCATGGGCTCGACCTTTGCTACAATGACATATTCGCCGACCTTTAGGCGAGTGCGTGTCGGTTGCCTTGCATAGCCTTGTCGCTGTGTGGCGCCTACATATTCAGTTAATTGTTTTAGTCGCTCATGAATATCCGCTATTGTGCAGCGCTCATGGGATCCTTGGATTACAGGTTCACCTGGCAGTTTTATGTGTCCTCCATAGACCATGGTCGTTGGAGCGAATCCTGTAGCTGTTGAGACTGTAAAGCGCATGGCCCGCTCGACCAAATGTAATTTGTCTCTCCATGGTCCCGGGCTCGCGTGGCACCAACATCGCAGTACCTCTTTCATCTTCCTATGTGCGCGCTCAGCCGTCGCATTGGCTTGCGGGTGATAAGTTGCTGTGCGGAAATGCTTTATGTCAAGGTCTTTGCACCACTGATTAAATTATTTCGACTCAAACTGTGCGCCTTGATCGGTAACAATAACTTGTGGTGCACCGAATCGACTGAGCCATCGCTCTTCTAAGCACGTTATAATCTTTTCTGTTGTGATCTTCTTCAGTGGTACAAATTCGACCCATCGGGTAAACTTCTCGACCATGGAAAACACAAAGGACACCCCACCGCGAGCTACCGGCAGTGGACCTACCAGGTCGATATGCAGAAACTCGTTCCGTGCAGTGGCATTGAAAGCAATCGGAGTGACCTTTTCTCGTTTTTGTGGTTTACAACGTTGGCATGTAGTGCACTGTTGACAATAGCTACGAATTTCTTTGGACATACCAGGCCAATACAATCGTGACTGCAATGTCTCAATGAGCCGCCCAGCGCCGGGATGTCCCAACGTTTCATGCCAAAAGGCCATTAATTCTCTTCTTATAGATTCTGGCACAAACCATTGCACTGTTTGTCCTTCTTTCCGCACCAACAGGCCGTTCTGTAGACTCAACGTTTTATATGGTGCAGACACCACTGTGCCGTTTTTTAATTGATTGAGTATTTCCTGACACGTGGCATCTCTTCCCTGTTCTTCAGAGACTTTTATAAGCGGCGAAACCCGCACAGCGGAAATTCTGCTGAGCGCATTCTCGATTCCTGCTCTATGATGAATTGATATATCGTATTCCTCCAGTTCTTCATTGGCTCGATGTACTCGTTTCTTCTCAATACATAGTGATCTCCAATGCACTAGCGCTTTGTGGTCGGTAAAGATGTCTACGTGTCCCCCGATGACAAAATATCTAAACTTCTGTAGCTCCCATTGTACGGCAAGTAATTCCTTTTCTGTGACGGTATAGTTCTGTTCCGCCTTAGTGAGTGTGCGACTTATATATTGCGCCGGACGTCCGTCAGCTTGTAACACCGCTCCTATCCCAATATCTGACGCGTCTGTAACAATTGACATATTACCTACCGGGAAAGTCAAAATAGTTGCCTCTATTAATTTCTGCTTGCATAGCACAAACGCTTCTTGAGCCTCCTCCGTCCAACGAAATGGTATCTTGGCGCTAATTAACTGAGATAAGGGTTGTTGCGTAACCGCCATCCCTGCGAGATATGGTCTATAGAAATTCACCATACCAATAAATCGGCGCAATTGTTTTCTAGTAGTGGGCACCGGATAATCCTGGATAGGTTGTACATTCGAATCTAACGGCATGCATCCGTCCGCTGAGACTAAGTGCCCCAAGAACCGCACTTCTTGACCTATCTGAACCTTTTCTGGATTAAAATGTAATCGCCATTCTACAGCTTTGGCCAACATCTTCTGCAGCCTAACACGTAATTCGTGTTCAGTAGTGGCCCATATAATAACATCGTCTACGTAAACTGTTGTACAAGTTAATTCAGTCACGAACGAGTCCATCATTCTTTGGAACACTTTCGGTGCGTTTTTAAGGCCAAATGGTACCCGGGTGAATTGGAAATGACCTTGGGGTATTTGTACCGCTAACTTCCATCGGTCTTCGGACCGAACGCCTATTTGCCAAAATCCCTGTTTAAGATCAAGCACGGCAAACCATTTGCCTCCCGCTAGCTGTAAGAACAGATTACGCAGAGCCGGCATGGGATACGGGTCCGGTTTAGTTACTGAGTTCAATTGCCTAAAATCAGCGGCCGGTCAGAGCGAACCATCCTTTTTCGTAACGTAAACCATCGGAGCACGAAAAACAGATGATGACGGTTCAAGAACGCCGGCTTCTATCATTTCTTGTGTTGCTCGAGTCGCTGCTGCTAATTTCTTTGGAGGAGCACCATATACTTTTGGTGGTTCGTAACCTTCATTTAGTTCTAACCATAGCTTAAACTGGTCGACCGTCGGCCCTGGACATTCGCTGCAATCAGGCAGTTGTAATATAATGTTATATTGGTTTCCAAGATTCTTCCACCACCCAGGCAGACAACTGGTCTCCTCCTGCATCTTAGGGGTACATATAGACTTTATTGAACATATTCTCTCAGGCCTCGATATGCATACACGTTTATTTTGACAGTCTGTCCTCTTAACCCATTTTCTAATGAAATCAAGTCCCAATAAGGGCGTTTGCGTATTCGAAACAACAAAAGACATATGATAGAAATTTTCATTTATTAACAACTTCGTGTCCCACTCGCCCACAGCCACCATCGATGCGCCTGATGCCTGACATAAACTTGCTTTCGTAGGTTTTACATTGTGCAATGGCCAAGTCAATGGTAGAACAGACACATCAGCTCCAGTATCCAATTGCATTATTACTGGCTGTCCGTTGAAGAGTTCTAAAAATTTAATTTTAATGAAAATTCTTAAATTTGGCAATGTTTCCCACACTTCCTTTTCTTCAAAGGCCATCTGGTTCGGATCACTTTTTTGTTTGTTCTGCTGGTCCTTATTCGATCTACCCGTCGTAGCCATCAAAGGATTAATATTTGTGCCATGCTCTCGCCCACCTTTATTTGTGAGATTGTGAGCCCTGTTTCCCCACTGAACTGGCCGTTCTCGAGGAGCAGTACATTGGTTTTGCTGACGCTTATACGCCGTATTCGTCGGAGCTGGAGTCCTTATATACTGACTTTGCTTCCAGGCCACTGACTGTTACCTTCTGTCGCGGAACTGCTTATTATGCCGCAAAGAATTCCAATACGGTTTGTCGCTCCTGTCAGATGTGGTAACTGGACCCATGCGTGGAGATGCAGCTGCCATTTTGTTTGTCATTATGGCCGAACTTTGAAGAGCCTGAAGTCTCTCTTCAAGGCCTCCCTGGGCGCTGGATTTTGCACCGTATCTGGTAGGATCCAGCAGCATGAACATGATGGCCTCATGTGGTTGCAAGCCGGTTAAAGAATCGGTAAGCTTCGAGAACCACCGCTTGATACATGCCATGGTATCCATGGACATCTCACTCAGTAATGATTTCAGGCTGTATAATTCTGAGAACACTTCCTGAGGCCTGTCCCGGAAATGATCCAACACGCGTCTTTTGTACTCTCCATACGTGAGGTCAGCCGGCAATTCCAATTGGACTGCTACTGTCCGGTCCACTAATTCCTGGACAGCCACACGCACAATAGGTGCTTCTAATGTAAATTCTTGGGCTCGAACTGATGTTTCAAATTTTTCGAATCACAACTGTGGCCTTTCCACATCTAGTGGTGCCAGAATCGGCTTGAACTCTGATGACGGTCTGAAATAACTCGTCGATTCGGCTGAAAACGTCGGCATATTTCCTCCTGATTCCTCTTCGGCGCGGTCGCCATTGTTGTGTCCACCTATATTGGATGGTCCACGTACATGTATGTCGTCTGTGTTTATTATCAGCGTATCGTCCAGACGAGACTTAATTATGCAGTTAAATTATTCATTTGAGAAGTCAGTCCCTGAATCAACGTTTCCAACCCATCAGAAGCCATTTTAAATGTACCACACATGCTTTATTTTTACTCAATTATATATAGAATTTTGCTCGCACAACGAGCATCGATTTAATAAAACAAATTTACACATTAATTAATTTATGTTCACTTCGGCTCGAAGTCTACTTTTATCATTGGGCTGACTGCTTCATTCTTATACGGGCGCTTCTGCGAGGAATTTCTGTTGAAATAATGTCTGCCCTAGATAAGACCCTTTGTTCATTATTTGTCTTAAAAAGGTGGCTATTGCCACATTCGGCTCGAAGTCTGCTTTTATCATTGGGCTGACTGCTTCATTCTTATACGCGCGCCTCTGCGAGGAATTTCTGTTGGATTAATGTCTGCCCTAGATAATACCGTTGGTCATTATTTGTCTTAAAGGTGGCTATTGCCACAAATATCACAATCTACTTCCTAGGCAACGGCTGAAACCGGTTGGATAGCGGCAACCGAATAAGGAGCATGAAACTTTCTTCTTTGCTGGATAGTTTTTTCGCGGTATCGGGCACTTGTCCATGCCGTATTGTGCCATCAATAACTGAGAACCTTGCATCGGCGAAAATCTATTGAGATCTAGAGGAAAACGAAGTTCAGTACTGAGGTTTGTTCAACTTTGCTTTAATGGCATAGATTCTTCGGTAACCCACTGTAGTAGTGCCTGTCTTGATCTCCATTATAGTTGTGCAGATGGACAACATTGGTTGCCTATTTAATCATCATCATCATATTTGTGTATTTGTTAAAGTTGTGATATATAGCTCAAGGCTCTGCGTAGCAGCCTTACGTGTGTTTGGTTAGTATCTTCTATTTGAATTTGAATAACATGTATGTAGTCTTTGGTATACTTTTATTTGGAATGTTTGTCCTATTTAACTGAATTTAAAAATTAATTTAGACTACCAATACGGATAATTACGTAGAAAATGTAGTTAGTTATGTTTCTTCTGTTTGAACTTCCTTCAATTGAATATATATTTTTGTGTACATTTATGTGGACCGCTCTTTCTTTAACAGAATTAATGTATGAATAACATTAACATGCCTTTTGTGAAGATAAATTGTTAGTCCTTAATCGACCTGCCATTGGTTTCCTTGACTTCTTCATTAAAACTGGAAGACAGTCGTTCTAGCCAAATTAGAATAAATGCACAGACGACGGGAGGAAATCGGCCTACATTATAAAGTAAAAGTAGAAGGGGCTATGGGATGATGAAGAAATTGCTACGAGTCATATGTCATAAATATAATTTAGTCAGATTTTATTAGTTAAAGTAATCGTGATTTATTAAGCATTTGTGGCTTCATTTTATTGCGTTTTGTCTGCTAACCGAACTGTCATTGTTTATATTTATTGTTGCGATGGTATTTTCGGACATTAGACAAACACTGTCCTGTTTTTTGAGCCGATTGACTTATATGAATTCTTTATATAAGGATTTCGGGCTTGAAGTAAGCACCAGTCCCATTGTATTTTATCAGTCATCGAAAAACATGGCAGAACTACCGTCAGTTACACGTACTCGCGGGTTTCGACCTTCCATGATCATCATCAGAGTACGCCGGCAAACTGACTAGCGAGGATCAAACCGCAATGCATATATATGGCTCTCATCTCTAGTAGTTCCGCAAACATTGTACTTGACTGAAAATGGCGGCTGCACTGGTGCAAATTGATCATGCGCTTTTTGGTGTATATCTTGTTTCCAATAGTTTTGCTTAATCAACTTCGTTTATTTGATTTCTTTTGTTAATTTTCGCATGTTATTCTATTTTTCCGTACATCACTCTCCGTGTATTTCAATTGCAAACTATTTAAAATAGTTATTGCACTTTTAATCTACTTTCTTGCCTCCATTACCTCAAAATATCATAATCAAAATCATCATCATCATTTCCAGCCACACAAAAGTCAAGTGACTAATGTTTCACTGCCATATAACCATAAGGAGTGAAAAAAAGTATATAAGTGAATTTAGATAAATTATTATTGAGATTTACGAGAGAGGGAGAGGGGTAGAGAGAGAAGGAAAACCTTGCTATTATGAGTAAATTTATCAGGATAACTCACAGAAATGAGGCAAACTAAACCTCTCCACAACACCATTATGGCCAAGTTAGCATTCGGGCAAGGCGACATCAGCAACACAGCTTCCTTGTGGATTTCACCGTATCACGTCATAAACAAACCGAACCTCGCAGCTAACTTTGCCCTACTAAGAAAAGAAAGTTACGAAGATGATTCTACTATACATTTGCAACAAGATCGCCACTGAGCTCGATTCGCTGCCATATCGCTAAGGGTTTCTAACCAAGAACTGTGATGTGCACGAGGACCCCATTCCGGCAGACGAGTGGATCCTATACTACCCAATTTGGATGTAAGTGACTTTAATTGTTTCTGCCATGTCAAAATCTGCCCACCTTGTTTCTTACGCCAATTTGGTGCTGGATGAGAGAACAGAGCTCTATTGGGTAATCGGAATGAGGGCATACGCAAAACGTGACCGAGCCATCGAAGTTGATGGAGCCTTATTTGGGTTTATAACGACGAGCTCTTATTGTCAGATCCAAAATACGTCTACGGATGTCAACGTTAGTTATTCGTTGTTGGTAACCAACATGTGCTATATTTCTCAAACAACGATGATCGAATGCCTGTAAGCGTCTCAGATCATCAACTCTAAGAGGCCAAGTTTCACTAGCGTATAGTAGGACTGCGCGTACAGATGCATTGTAAGCACGACCTTTAAGGCAAAGTGAAATATTGGCGTTTCACCTCGTCGGACATATTGCCTACGTTATTGATAGAGCTCCCAAGATATGTAAACCTGTCGACTATGTCAAGATCTTCTTTCTGCAGTCGCAACGTTGGAATGAGTGGTGGGTGATCCTGTAACGGTATCTTATATTTAGAGGGTGCGAATTTCATACCGAAAGACGGAACAACGTTTGCTAATCTATTTAAGGTGGTCTGGGCAGGATGCTGATTGTCGAATAATAGTACGATATCGTCCGCATAGTCAAGATCGACTAGTTTATCTCCCGGGAGAACTTCAACTCCAGCGTCCTGAATGTGTGGGAGAGTGTTGTTCATAATAGCATCGATTACAAAATTAAACAAAAAATGGGGAAAGTGGACAACCTTGACGAACACCACTGCTGGTTGTAAAGTTATGCGTTAATTCGTTGTAAACCTTAACGCGACCAGAATTATTTGTGTAGAGAGCTCGTATAATATTAACAAATTTAGTTGGCACACCGCTTTTCGACAAGATATGGAATAAAACATTGCGATCCACCGAATCAAATGCATCCTTGATGTCTAGAAAGACGACTATTGTGGAACGGTGATATAAATGTCTCTGTTCGAGAACTTGCCTTAACGTAAAAATATTATCTATACAACCTCGTCCTGCGCGGAATCTGGTCCGTTTTTCTCTTGTTTGTGATTCACGTGAAGCGCTAAGACGTAGGATAATCGAAGCATATAACCTTGATACGACCGGAGTCAAACTTATACCACGATGGTTATCGCACGAATTACGATTGCCCTTTTTGAAGATGGGAATGATGGTCGACTCATTCCAGTCAAGTGGTACGGTTTCCTCATTCCATATATTATGAAAAGTTAGGTCAACACTCCTGAAATTATATCGCCACCATCCTTAAACAATCCCGGAAGCAGATCATCGGGGCCGGTGGCTTTCCGGCGCTTAAGAGATAGGATTTCATCGCGTACTTCTAACTCGGATGGTTCTTCGGGACTAACATTCCACACTGTTGATGCAGACATGCTTTCGGAAAGCGGAACTGACGCGGGTGGCCAAGAAAATTGATCTCTAAAGTGTTCAGCCCACCTGTCAAGACGACTTATTTTATCGGTTATTAATTCGTTGTTCCTATCATTTATAGTTTCGCTAACTTTTAACTTTCTCGGACCTGTTGTGCGTATAAGTTGGAACAAACAGCGACTGTTACCTGACGCGAAAGCTACTTCCATTTCTTCAGCCTTTCTGCTCCAAAAGTTTTCGAGATCGCCTTTTAGACCGCGCTTAAGTTGGCGCCTTATTTCGAGTATCTCCATAGATTTTACAGGGAGCCAGTGATTATTTCTACGGGGGCCTGCTATGCCACATACAGTAGTACCTGCATTGTGCATAGTGGAACTTATCTTGGACCAAAGTATATTCGGATTTTCGCTATTCAGACCAGTTAGATTAGCCTTTAGAATATTTTCATAGTTTTGTCGGATGGACGGTTGTTCGAGTTTGCCTACATCAATTTGGGGTTTATTCTTAATTATTTTCCCGGAAAATTTTAGAGCAAATCTACAACGGACAAGTGCATGGTCCGAGTCGACATAAGTGTTCCAAAAAGAGCGACAATCCTGGATGCAACCACGCTATCTATAACTAATTGCTACATGATCTATTTGAGTCCACCGTTGTTCAGGTGCTGGAGGACGCCATGTAGCACAACGTTTAACACTACGTCTGAAATTTGTACTACTTAAATATAGTCTATGTTCAGCGCAGCTATCCAAAAGCCGTTCACCATTATCATTGTGAGTCGAGCTTAGAGTGTATCTTCCACCTAAATGAAATTCTGTGTTGCTTAAGCGACCAACTTGAGCATTAATGTCACCTATAACCAGGACTATATCCGAACTTCGTGCTTTACTTAGTAAGGAGCTTAATTCGGAGTAAAAAACGTCCTTGCTTTCTTCTGTGCTGCAATCGGTAGGAGCATATGCAGATACAACGAAGAGGCAACGATTATAACGGTTTTTTGCTTTGATTTTAGTAGATGTATTTAAACGTGCCGCACACAATCGACTATTTAAAGGGATCCATTCAATTAAGCAAGCTTCAGCTCGCGCGCTAAGGGCAATACCAACGCCCCATTTACCGGCTTGAGAGGACTCTGTGGAACCAGATGTTCGAAGCCAATAACGCGTAGATAGGGATGGTGCAACTAGTTCTGTAATAAAGGAGTTGCCTTGATGCGCACCTGGAATAATTGTAATTACCTGATCTGCGTTTTGACTAACGCAGCTTTCATTGTTCCAGTAATTTTCTTTCATCAATATATTTCGGCCTTGCTTACCGTAGGCCTGTAATATACTTAGGATCCTGTATTCTGGTTTCAGATACGTAACATATATCGATTTCTAATTTATCCAACGTACGAGCAAGAGATTCTTGCTGTCCAAGTTGTTTTAATGTTCGCACATTAAATGCGCCTACGTTAAAACCTAACTTAGGTTTAATGAATGATCGTCTACAAGAACCATTTTCGATATTTGACAACCTAGTATTGGGCTCAGTGTTATGATCTAAACCAACCATATTTATAGTATCTAAAAGAGTGTTATTGTAAGATTGAGAAGAGGAAGGGGAAGGAAAGGACGCAGAATCGAATATAGAGTTGGAGTTGCCTGCAGTAGCCTGTTTTCGCTTATCCATCCTGCACGGCTCAGCAGATAAGGCGACCCTTTTTATACTGCGCGACGGCCGATGCAGTATGTAATTATTGTAAGTTGTACTTGTCATGGTTATATGTGGACTGTAAAAGATCACTAGGTTGCCCATTCCTAGTGATGGTTTTTATTCTGAGTTTTCCTTCTCCTAGATAGTCTGCCAACCAAAGTTGATGAGCACTATCTGCCCAGATGCCAGTGGCCAGAGTTTCCTTCAGCAGCCGAAACTTGCCCCTCACGTCTGGAACGCTTGCTCTCATTCCGTCACTACACATTTAACAAAAAGTTACAGTGCAGTTAGACCAAACTCGAGGCTTCACATGAAATGGGATGATGGCTGTCCCTTTATGGCCCGGCAAGGTTCATGTTACCAATCCCGGGTCGACTAGCTTGAGCCCGCCGGTCGTCAAGTCGGAATTTCTATGGTCACGGGCCATAATCAAATTTCATGTACACTGCATTTCCGATTACCATGCCGCTTAAAACTAATTGAAATTTGTTGTTCTATGTTCCGCAATACGATCATTACATTTAAAATATCCACGATTTTGCACTATAATTTCCGCAAAGATCCGATTGATCCTCATTTTCAAGTACGCATCGAGTTCGTCTTCGTGGTGGGTAGGTGCTGATACGGCCCCTCATTCCGAAGACTTCAACATCATTTGTACTAACAACTGGAAATAATGTGGAAGCCTTCGGAGTGAGGGAACGAATCAGCTTTAAATTACTGTTGTATTTTGTTATGTCTGTTTCATTTTATACGCTAGGTTTTTTTGAGATACCGTGAGTATATATATTTATTTTGGCACTCAACTTCAATCAATAGATGCCTTTATTATAATCAAGGTTGCGGTCTTGATATAAACACCTGACCCATTAATTTCTTACATATGTCAGTAAAAACTAAGAATTGTATAGTGTAGAAAAGGCAATTCATCCAGTAGACCGGTTTCGTCCTTATTGGGAACTCATCATGTACTAGCAAGAATTCGCCAGTTGATGAATTTCCTTTTATACACTGTGCATTTCTAAGTTTATACTGACTAATATTTGTACATAATTCGTCTATTGTTTATATCAAGATCGCAACCTTGATTATGGCAATACGTACACCTTTTGTTCTATTTGCCGCGGCAAATTCTGGCCAGTACATGATGAGTTCCCTATAAGGACGAAACCGGTCTACTGGATGAATTGCCTTTTCTACACTATACAATTCTTAGTTTATACTGACATATGTAAGTAATTAATGGATCAGGTGTTTATATCAAGACCGCAACCTTGATTATAATAACAAATGTTTAATTACTCGAATGGAAGAACGTTGCAGCTTAAACGCCTGTTTTGTATTAAATTGTGAATACACGTCTGCAATTGCACAACAAAGCGTTCAAACCTCACGCAAATTTTCTTCAGATGTAGCATATAAAATAATTACTAAGTGTAATAAAAGAAAAGAGTTAACCACATACAAAGCGTTATGAATAAACAAACTGAAACCGGATATATGCAAGCAGAAGAAGCATGTTCGAGTACTGAGCTTGAACTGGAGGTAATGAGCGCAATGCATTTTTTGTTTCCTTATTTCTCACTCACTCAGACATTTACAATTAAATATGCCCTATCACCTTTAATTTTGAATATATAGATTCATTAGAAGAATACGAAGAAGAAACGGTCCTTATATCTTAGAAAGTGTCTTTTTCTTTTTGCACATAGTAATAGCCTATGGATTTTGTTAATGCTCACATTCAAAACGATATTTATATATTAATAATTGTATATATGATTGATATATTAGAAGTATTGTGAATCAACTGTATTTAAGGAACTCACATGTGTGCTTATATGATATGCATACTCTATACGGTGTGTACATATATATAGTGATAGGCATATTGATAACTTCATAAAATGTGGTAGAAACTTTACGGTTGCTTGTATGGTTATACAGATATGCATAATATATAGATGCCTTTATTGATCATTATGAACATGAATATATTTATGCTTCCGAAACTTTTACAAAGTCAGTTTTAAACTGCTTTCCTCGCAGAAGCGTGTGATATTATGACTCGTACTTTGCATACTCACTGATGTTAAATAGGTCTTTTTATGTTGCAGGTATATTCCTAGTCACTACCACAGAATGTTTAGTTAAGATTTATTACTGTTTGAGCTTATGAAATAACATTTTTCTGTTTTTTCTTATTTTGGGTCGTGATGTAGGTGGTTTAATCATCTGCTAACGTCTTAGAAATGTTCATGCTACTCTTGGTTGCTTATCAAATTAATGTTTACACAAGATCTTCAGTCATACTGTTTGCAAATTGCGTTAAACTTGCGAGAACATCAACTACTGTTAATTGAGGCTTCTGTAATACATTGCATGGAAGACGTAGTTGTACTTTTATGCTCGTATAGGCCGCATTACATGAATATTTATTAGTTTCATTTTCGTAGTTGTTGCAAAACCAAGAATTGAATGCAAAGTGTGGATCCCATGGCGTTCGATCCACACTGGCAATCTTAGCTACTGCGAAGAAGTGGCCAAATTTCTGTTATAACATATGCATAAACGTGAGTTATCTTAAAAAACTTATATCTCGTTATCAAATCTGGCTGTAATATAGCAACATACGAGTATGCGTATTTATGTGTACATTGTGTATGGTTGCAAATGCAATTTATTAAGAAGACCGGTCTCGTACTTATTGGACTTTCATAAAGTACTCGCCAGACTTATCGCGACTACATGAAAAAAATTGTTCATCCTTGGTAAAGATGATTTACATAATTTTTGAAAATAATTTTAGATTCCAGTTAAAAAATTCTAGAAACATTATTAGCAAAATAGTGTTTTATTCTCAATGAAGTCATAAATTCACAAATCATCATTTCAGCGGTCAATTCCAGTCTCTAGCAATGCCATAATAAAAAAATACTTTTTTGCTTTTATGATTGGCGTTTTGTCAGTTCTTCATTTTCTGTTCTGATTCTTCCTTAATGATCATTGAGATCTTTATTTATTTTGGGGTTATTTCAAACTTCGCTATTTAGAAGATATTTCCTTTCATATCAATCGGTGTTTAGCTGAGATAATTTTGTTAATTCTAGATTTTTCAAGTTTGAATGTGTTTGGCTTCGGTATTAATTACTCTCTTTCAGTTTAAGTAACGTTAAAAACTATTACCCTTTCCTTGTGGTGTTTGCATCCACTGTCTACCTGATTATTCCACCACCACAAGGAAAGTCCATTGCCTGTCGTGCAAAATTTTTCTTTAAAAGCTTATTAAGGTTCTAAATACGTTAAAAATATTTTGTAAATATTTGGTATTTAATAGGAATATAAAGGTTATTCGCGAGAATCGAGGATAAAACTTATTTTTTCATAATATAATCATTATATAACGATATTGCTTTTATACCTGTATTTAATTGGCTGATTATATTATTAATTAGATATATATATATATATATTTATATATATATATATATATATATATATATATATATATATATATATATATATATATATATATATATTTATGCAGTGGATAAGTGCAAGACCGAAACAAATGGGCCTCGCTCGCAGAAAATTTCGGCAAGGATGTGACGGGCTCCTAATATAGCCTAGGCCGGTATACTTGTTGAATTGTCTTTGCTACCGTATGCAATGTTTGGTTTGTACTGAAGGCATATTTATAATCCAAAATTCTCCCACAAAGTTTCGATATATATATGTACATTTATAATCGAAGCATAGTGGTAGGATTTGAGTGTATACATATTATCACTTTAAACTTAACATCGCATAAGGTTACAAGTAAAATTAATTTACTGGAAGGGTTTCCTATTTATTGATCATTTTTCGTTTATTTAAGATCGCCGATATTACATTTGCTCACTTATTCAATGTTTTACTTATACTTACAAACAGAAGAGTTATATTTTAATATCCTGCTATTACAATTTAACACACAATCACTTTCACAGTTGGCTTAGCTGTTTTATTATAACTACAGATCATAGATGACTATTTGATACTTTTAAATAATGCTTGTTGCGGAGAGCTAATATATATGCAAGTATGTATTAGGTGTTGCGAACCTAGTAACTAATTAGTTCAGTTGTGACCAGATGGATAAACCAAAGACAGCATGAACGTAAAGTATAATCTCATGCACATTCTTTTCGTGCTTACTGACGACTCATCAGTAGGAGCCCGTATTACGCCCTTTAACCACTATATATTTGGTAGAAGAATGTGGAATAATAGGACGGTACAATCTCCTAGACGAATGTGTAAACCTGCAATAGTGAAGCTAACATCATATAAAGTCAACGACAATGCGACTTCAACGCTAACTCACACTTTATAATATATATACCGAGTCTGTAAAGGATACTAACACTATGGCTATTGTGTTAGTAACCGATACCAACATTATTGTACCGAAAAGGTACATGGTACTAACAATATGGTTTCCGAGTCGGTACATGGTACCAACCTGATGGATATCAATTTATGCTATAGTTCACAGAAATTGAGAATTACCATAATTTCTGAACACCTGTTACTTCAGTAAATCCATACACCCTGGCCTTGATCGATATCAGTTATCACATTTCGCGGTAAGCATGTAATCATTCAATTCAATATATAACAGTTAAATATTGTTTGTTGCGGAATTCTAATATATATGCAAGTATGTATTAGGTGTTGCGAACCTAGTAACTAATTGGTTCAGTTGTGACCAGAAGGATCAACCAAAGACAGCATGAACGTAAAGTATTATCTCATGCACATTCGTTTCGTGCTAACTGGCGACTCATCAGTAGGAGTCGGTATTACGCCCTTTAACTATTATATATTTGGGTGAATAATGTGGGATAATCATTATAGGAGATTGTATCGTCCTATTATCCCACATTCCTTACCCAAATATTTAGTGGTTAAAGGACGTAATACCGGCTCCTACTGAGGAGTCGCCATTAAGCACGAAAAGAATGTGCATGAGATTATACTTAACGTTCATGCTGTCTTTGGTTTATCCTTCTGGCCACAAGTGAACTAATTTGTTACTAGGTTCGCAACACCTAATACTTTCTTTCTTATTTGATACTTTGCTTCTAAAGCGTTACCTTGTAAAATAAATGACAAAATGTATGCTTGTACGCAATGAGTGACTATGAATGATGATATCAAATTCTACCAGTTGTAAACCCCGTTCGTGGCAATACTGGCTAATATCGATAGATTAGGGTGAAACAGGTCAAGTGACTTAATTTCATTCGCTATCTTATATTGTGCTTAATTTATATCGGCAGCATACATTCAAGGTGCATAACCGTTAGAGATGATTAACGAAACCTAAATACTTGTTTTTTCTCGTTCCTGCGATGTTTTACTTTTTATTTGGTTTAATGTCTGTTGATTTCTTTTTTGCATTCCGTTTCAGGCTCTACAATGCCTTCAACGTTCGCATCACGCGCGAATTGCTCCGTCAAATACCGTTGTAGGCAATTCCAGCAATCCTTCGTCTGTTGCCAGTGTATCAAGTACCAACCAGAAATGGGAGGATTGTCCTAGACTTCGCAATACTGTTATTGATGGTCTGCTCAGGTGGCTTACTGCTACAGATTTACCGCATTCACTAATTGACGACAAGAAGGCCAATACTAAAGTATGCCAACATTTTTAGGATTTTAGGCGTGTTGAACGTATAGCTTTAGGCGTTATTCATATTCCATAATCTTTTTTGTGATTTTTTGTTTAAAATCCAAATTTATAACCATGGTGATATTTCTACATCTTACGTCGGCCCGTAAAGGTCGAATTTGCCGTAACTATGACCGGTGGGCCCTAGCTAGTCGTATATGTAGCGAAACCATAAACCTTACCTGTAATATTTCAATATAGCCTTAAATTCGAGTTAACTCTGTGGTTAACTCTTATTGTTAGACACATATTTGCATAAATTGGGCAAGCCTGTGTACGTCTTAAAATTATGTATAGTATGCGGCACGTGTGGCGAATTCTGGACAGTAATTGAAGATTTTCCAATTAGAACAAATCCGGTCTACTAGATGAACATATAAACAATGCGGTTTGATCCTCGCTAGTCAGTTTGCCGTTGTACTCTGATGATGATCATGGAAGGTCGAAACGCATCAGTGCGTTGCGACTGGCGGTAGCTTTTATGTTGTTCGACGACTGGTTAAATACAATGGGATTGGTGTTTACTTCAAGCTCGCAAACTTGATTTACTGGATGAATTGCCTTTGCTACCTAATGAAATGTTTAGTTTATTCTGACATAATACACAACCAAAATCTTGTAATTGAATTTCATTTATATATAAAGAACCGTAATCCATGGAATAAAATTTACAAATTAATATTATATCTTCCAGTATCTACATCCATTATTCTAGATTTATCAATGATATTTTCGCTCATCCAATCTTAACTGTACATTTGTCGTAACCAAGCACCTCTTAGTCATGTCTGTCTTGCTAATTACGCAATGTAGATTGTTTCCTTTTCGTAACACCACATGATGTGTCATCGCTTTCATTTTGAATTTGTCTGCAATTACTGGGCAGGTCGTATTTTGATACACGTCTGTTATTTTTGAAGTCCTGTTCGTTATGTTTCTGTTCCAGTCCCATTTGTTTTCTTTTTGAATTACTCATTGAACGCTTAAGCAGGGGTTAAGATTAATAATTGCGATAGCTTCAAAAGCCAGAAGCATTTATCCCGATTTGTTCTTGTATAGAACCGAAAATGTGTTACTTCTGTCATTGCCACCTGGGAGTAGTGCATGTTCGAAGATTGCTGATTGTTTGCAGGAGCTGCACACTTACTGAATTATTCTTGGTTCGGACCTCTCTTTTGATCCACCTATCGGCTGAGCGTTGCAGGTACTTTGATATTTGTGTACAGATAATGATCTTGACGCCACTGGGAGGCTGGCTTTTTATTAGTTCGCATAAGTTTTGTTGAGTTGAACACAGCACTCACATGTATTGACGATAACTGAGCTTTAGTTGCTCGAATGACGTTTCTTTTTAACATCTCAGCTGGAAGATCACCTCTAAAGGGAACGCTTAGCGTTAATATGTGAGGTATTGTTTTCCTCCAAATTGGTATCGATTTTATTACTTTGCCTCAAGTTATATTTGATAAACCAGTCGAGATAGCGGTTATTTCTCAACGTTTCGCGAAGCATATTTAGCTTTAAATCAATGTTCTTCTATGAACAAATCCTGCTTATTCGTGTACCCAAATTGATTTTGAGGTTACTTTTGTACGCCCTTCGTACACTAATGGAATAATAGATATACTAACCGATCAAGCTTGATCTCTTTTGAACCGAGCTTAAGATGTTACCTTCTCCATCTCTCGTTATTCCTACATCTAGAAATGGTAGATATCCATGTTGTTCTTCTTCTAGTGTAAATTTCATTGGTTTTTCGACCTTATTTATGTTATGTATCTGCGCATTTGTATCTTAATTTTTTTTAACGACCATGAATGTATCGTGTACGTTCCATACTTACCTACGGGCTCCGTTGATAAATGTTTTTCTAAATGATGCATATTTATGTTTGATATGACTGGTCCAAGAGGACCCATACCCATACTGTCAATTTGTTTGTAAAAATTGTACGTTATATGTGCATAATAAAAGAAGTTCCCTTATATTGTCAATTTCTATCAATGTTTGCGCTACCAATGATCTAAGATATTGACAGAGAATATTTATTGTTCTATTAAGTGGAATGCTAGTAACTAGGGGTTGTATATCTAGGAATATTATCTTCCTTTCTTTTAAATCTAATTCGCGATTTTTTCACAAATTGATAGCTATCCTGTACCATGTGTTCCGTTCTTCCTTGCATTATATGTTTTATAATTCGACATAATAATCTGGCTGCTCTGTGCCATGGAGCGTTGACCGTAGATAATATGGGTCTGAAAGGGGGAAGACTCGTTATTGGTTATTTTGTGAACCTTAGGCGGCCCATATAATATCGGTGGTGTTGAACCTACTGGCCTTACGTGTTTACATTCCGTAAAAAATGCATTTTTACTCTCTATGTCGGTTTCTTGGTTGGCTTCGACTTTAGAAACAATTCTGTTTAGAATCTTCGTTATAGAATTTTCTAATTTTACTGTGGTATCGCGTTGTATCTCTTCGCCTTTAAATTTTGTGTTGATTTTGAGATTTTTTAACATAGCTTGACTATAGTTAGTAGAATTCATTATCACTATACCTGTCCTTTTGTCTGGCTTCATGAGTCTGATTTTTCTGTTTCGCCGTAGCTCATTTAGTCCCGCCAGATGCCTTCTAGTAACCAGTTTATTGGCTTTGAATGTGCACTTCGGAGTTCCGATTTAAAGAGCATTTGTCGTAGTTCTCCACTGTTTTGTATTTCATAGCATCTTCAAAAAGCATTCCATCGATGTCTGCATGGGCAATACTTCACGTTCACTTATTCTATTTTTTTGTTATACTTTATTTCGGCCCAAGGGAGAGTAACTTATTTTGGTACTTCATTAATTTGATGTCTGCATAATTAAAAATGACTTTTTCTGAATTTCACGATAATGTGTGACCTTGGAGAATTGTCTCGCATTTCGCGCTAGTTTTCTTATTTCTCTTCTCCTAGCACCTTCGGTAATACAAGCAATTTCTATAGTTAGACATTTCATTTGTCGATATCCACTTTATATTCTTCATCTTCTTCGATGACATTTTCTAGAATGCGGCGTTAAATATGCTCTGGCTGATGCTGATTGATATATTTTTAACGCTTAATCATACATTGGAATTGTTTTCTTCTGCACAAAAATCAACAATTTGCAAACATGTACTACTCACTAGTCACGTTGTCAGTAGTAATCATTTTTCGGTTCTGTACTAGGCAAAATCTGAAAAAATACTTCTGGCTTTTGAAGCTATCGCAATTAATAAGCTTAATCTTTGCTTATACGTGGAAAAATTAATTCAAAAAGAATTTAAACTGAACTGGAACAGAAGCATAAGGAAATGCACTTCAAAAATTAAAGACGTGCTTCAAAATACGACCCACCCAGTAATTGCGGATACGTTCAAAATTAAAGCATTGACACATCACATGGCGTTACGAGAAAGAAGCAACTTAAATTATGTATAGTTATGATTGAATAAGCTCAAATATCATTAACGAATCCAGAATAATGGCTGTAGATACTGGTAGAAATAATATTTATTAATAAATGTTATTCCATGGATTTCGGTTCTTTATTATAATATTTTAATTAATTGATGAATTTACTTCCTATCGCGAAATATATATATATATATATATATATATATATATATATATATATATATATATATATATATATACGGTCAAAAGACTATCTAAGAAGAATAAACTAAAATTAAACGGCAGATGGTGCACGTCAGCCTTGGGTTGCAGACCCTCTGAATGCGGGAATACTGAACAAAAATTGTCCAACTCTACTGGAACATAAACGATCTAGTATTTTAATAGCTAAAATACAGCCATGAATATTACAGCTAGCAATGACACTATACGGCACAGTTCGCCGCGAAGTATAATTTTGTTCACCTTATATTTTATATGTTCTAGGGTGTATAGACGTAGAGAGACGATTGCAAATGCGTGTGAAATGATGCTACTTAGTGTGGAAAACTATACGGTTCTGTATGAAGAATATAATTATCGCGCAATCGTCAGAGATAATAAAGATGGCGCTTACTTAAAACCTTCAGATCGTGCTGTATTTGGTATTTCCTTCTGGTCATAATAGAACTAATTTATTACTAGGTGCGCAACATTTAATGCACAATTGGTACCCATTACCGGCTTGTTATATATATTATATACAGTGAGTTAGCTTTGAGGTCCCTTTGTAGAAGACTTTATATTAAGTTAGCTTCACTACTGCAGGTCTACACATTCGTATAAGAGATTGCACGGTTCAATATTTCCCGCATTCCACACCGAAATATATAGTGGGTAAGGGGCATAATTCCGGCTCCTACTGCTGAGTCGCCACTAGACACGAAATGAATGTGCACGAGATTATACTTTCTGTTCATGCTGTTTTTGGTTTATCCCTCTGGTCATATTTTAACTAGTTGGTTACTAGGTGCGCAACACCTAATGCACAATTGCATATATATTAGTTTTCCACCACAAGCAGTCATCATGTCCAGCCACAGAAAAGTCAAGTGACTAATGTTTCACTGCCATATAACCATAAGGAGTGAAAAAAGTATATAAGTGAATTTAGACAAATTATTATTGAGATTTACGAGAGAGAGAGAGAGAGAGAGAGAGAGAGAGAGAGGTAGAGAGGTAGAGAGGTAGAGAGGTAGAGAGGTAGAGAGGTAGAGAGGTAGAGAGAGGTAGAGAGGTAGAGAGGTAGAGAGGTAGAGAGGTAGAGAGAGGTAGAGAGGTAGAGAGGTAGAGAGGTAGAGAGGTAGAGAGAGGTAGAGAGGTAGAGAGGTAGAGAGAGGTAGAGAGGTAGAGAGGTAGAGAGAGGTAGAGAGTTAGAGAGGTAGAGAGAGGTAGAGAGGTAGAGACGTAGAGAGAGGTAGAGAGAGAAGGAATACCTTGCTACTATGAGTAAATTTATCAGGATAACTCACAGAAGTGAGGCAAACTAAACCTTTCCACAACACTATTATGGCCAAGTTAGCATTCGGGCAAGGCGACATCAGCAATACAGACCACAAGCAGTACCTTCAGTTTGATGTCTGTTGGTTCCTGATAGGTCTCTGTTTAGATTCTAGAAGTTAAAAACAGCCGTGCTCACAAATGATTTTCATTTAGAGGTAGACGTAGGTCGAAGATACTTCCTTTGCCCTTGTGCAGAACACACCAAAATACACACAGTGAACATCTAACAGCCTTTGCCGGTCTTCGTTGGCCACATAATTCCGAGGATTGTCTATCTATTGCCTCTTGGAACGTAAGGGTTCTTGTTTCTAGACATTGGTAGTCTTTTACCATTGGCGAATTTCGCAAGCGTGGTATTTACATTTGCCGACTCCAGGAGACCATAATGTGTCGTTTTTGAGCCTGAACTACGAGAAAAAAATATTATTCTGTAAAAAAGATTCATCTAGGTATGATGTTGCACTTCTGCTATGCTATGTTGCAGACAACGCCTTACGCGTAAGGAGAGCTATTAACTTTCGCTTGATCTTTGCTATATTCGTGTAGAATCGTTAAACTTTGGAGCGCCAACTCTCGACCGTTCTTATAATGAAAATAATGATTTCTTTGAAGAGATATTACATTTTGCCTCTGACCTTCAGCAGTGTTCGGATGTCCTAGTGATCGCCGAGGATTTGATCGCCAAATTAGGTCGACACTGAATGAAGGATGAAGCCGTACGAAGATGAAGTTGGGCTGAAGTAGCTGTGTCTTAGGCACCAGGCTCTTCAAATTTGGTCTTATTCTTAACCTGGTCATAGTAACTATTTTTCAGCACGTGGAAACTTTCCACAATGTGTAACGATGTGACCCATGCGAATTCTACAGTGTAATGCCATAGTGGTCAGATAAAGCACATTCCGTTAAGTAAATTATGGCTTTATTCTGTACATGATGTGAGAGTGTATTATGTTATATTTATGGCTGGCAGAATCCGATTTAAATTCCGCACCATGGGCTCCTTCAAATCTTGATTGCCAGGCCACTGAAGTAACCGGTGGATGGCTGGAGCAGCAGGTTTAGATTAACTCTCTCTTGACCGGATACTATTTTTCGCGATATCGGTCCTTTGATAACGTCGCACCTTACTTTCACCAACCAAAACTAACTTGAATGTGTGAAAATTTCTTGAAGTCTTGTGGCTAACAGGACTTAGTAGAGAGGCATGGTTAATAATGCCTTATTGACATTATATTCTGGAGCCAATCGTGAGGTACATCTATATCTCGGTTTATATATATATATATATATATATATATATATATATATATATATATATATATATATATATTCCTTCTATGTAAAGTAAACGTGGCGTATGATTTTAAATGCAATTCACCTATTTGTCGGTTTTCGCGCTCAGAGCATGGAGAACGGATTGAGGAGCAATTGGTTCTCTGTCATGCAATTCATTCCCTAAGCCACGAATTTCGTGAATTTAAATCTATTTTCATTGTTATTCTAACTTATGTTTCTGTCAGTCTGTACTTTATGTAGAACTTTGTTGGTTTCGTTGGCGTCCTAAAGTTCCAAATTGCCATGAACTATTTCGCATTACATGAAAGACATGCCACATTGGAAGTTCATATTTAGATCTGTAGCCTGATTGGATATTTTATTTTGTCGGTTTATGCTAATCATAGCATGGGATCGCGAATGTAACTCATTTACATCATTTTCGATCATATAGTGCACTTCTCATCAGTATTTAAATTAAGGTTGCGATATTGATATAAACACCTGTCCCATTAGGTACATACATTTGGCGGTATGAACTAAGTATTGTATAATGTAGAAAAGGCAACTAATCTAGTAGACAGATTTCGTCCTTATTGGGAACCCATCCCGTACTGTCCAGAATTTGCGGCAGACAGGGCACGTCTGCTTCGGAATCTGTTGCTCTAAAAACCGAGCTACCCTGCCATCAGTATTTAGAATCGCTTAGGCCGCTTGTTTCATGTTCGCTTGAGCTATTTTTACCAATCACTTTAACATAGTTTATTCGTTTAAAAAAAATGGACTATCGAGTACTTGATGAGTTTTGTTTCTGGCAAATTAATGTTTTTTACCTGATTTTCGGATTGCGTACCGAAATATTTGAATCCACTGTCATCATGATTTTTGCAGATATTTCGGGCTCCAATTACGGAGCCCTTCTTCAATGCCAAACACATTACACACTTAGTTGACAATCAATATGTCAATTGGAAATAATAATTTAAACTGCCTCATTTATACTTGATTTTAGATCTCTTAAGCATAACGTTTTTTTTTAAAAAAATGTTAGGAAAGTGTATGTATGATGAGTCGCCAGTAAGCACGAAACGAATGTGCATGAGATTATACTTTCCGTTCATGCTGCCTTTGGTTTATCCTTCTGGTCACAAGTGAACTAATTTGTTACTAGGTTCGCAAAACCTAATACATACTTGCATATATATTAGTTCTTCGCAACAAACAGTATTTAACTGTAATATATTGAATTGAATGATGTCATGCTTACCGCGAAATGTGATAACTGATATCGATGAAGGCCAGAGTGTATGGTTTAACTGGAGTAACAGGTGTTCGGAAATTGTTGTAATTCTCAATTTGGGTGAACTTTAGCATAAATTTATATCCATCAGGTTGGTATCATGTACCGACTCGGAAACCATAGTGTTAGTATCCGGTACTCATCGATTTCAAAAAAGGTATCAGTTACTAACACAATGGCCATAGTGTTAGTATCCTTTACAGACTCGGTATATATATTATATAGTGTGAGTTAGCATTGAAGTCGTATTGTCGTTGACTTCAGATTATGTTAGCTTCACTATTACAGGTTTACACATTCGTCTAGGAGATTGTACCGTCCTATTATTCCACATTCTTCTACCAAATATATAGTGGTTAAAGGGCGTAATACCGGCTCCTACTGATGAGTCGCCAGTAAGCACGAAACGAATGTGCATGAGATTATACTTTCCGTTCATGCTGCCTTTGGTTTATCCTTCTGGTCACAACTGAACTAATTTGTTACTAGGTTCGCAAAACCTAATACATACTTGCATATATATTAGTTCTTCGCAACAAACAGTATTTAAC
>JAQBSW010003958.1:0-75291 GCA_029291075.1 Eudiplozoon nipponicum | reverse complement strand
GGTCATATATTAAATTCCTTGATCCAGAACGTCCCCAATATGTACGATTCAAAACACAAAAGATAACAGGTGAATATTGTGAACCGAAAAGTAGAGAAAAAACAAATGCAGCGTTCTAAAGAAAGTCAGGCCGGTCAGGTACAGATTACCGGAACTGAAATTACGTATAATTCAAAATTATATATACTGTCAAGTATTTAAACAAATAATGTTCTATAAAATAGGCGAATAATTTATTTTAAATAATATTCGTTTCAATCAGCCACGGTGGTTTAAATTTATCAATAAATGTCACTTTAATTTTGTCTAGTCAAATGGTATTTATTTTTTTTATTTTTCTCCAGATTGAACTATCATGAAGTTGATGAAAGCACTTCTCTTCCTCAACTCCTCCCTCCCCCCGTGTTATTAAAAACTCTGCTAGTCACAATTTCATTCACCTCCACATGTCCTACCTTTGATTATTTATTTCAATGGTCGGGCCTGTTGGCCTTTGGTATCCAATAAATATATTATTATTATCTTCTTCTACAGAGAGAGATATGAAACATAAATATAGTGATAGATAAATAGAGATGCTGAGATAGATAGATAGTGATATATATGTATATACGTATATATATATATATATATACGGACCGGAGGTAGACGTCGACCGATGGAGTCCATTGTCGTGGAGATTGAGTTGATGGAACATAGCATAGACCTGGATGGAATCTGCTGGATTGAAGTGAGCGAGTCTTGCAGGGGTCGCAGGCATCCGAGGAACGAGGTTGTGATTGAAGGAAGACGAGGGGGTGTCGATGTCCGAAGCGAACCGTTGGTGGATCGGTAGCGCTGTTGAGTTTCCGGTCTTCCGCTGAAACAAAGAAAAGAATTGGATGAGCAAAACGTAGTAAAGTATCCACAAGTATATATATATATATATAGACAGACAGATATACATGAATAGATAGACAGATAGAGATATATATACTAGTAGTACAGTCGCTAATTGATTGCCTTTACTTATTCACGGGAAGTTGATGTATCGCAAAAAATAGAAAATTATTCTAGATAATGATGACCTGTCGTCTGAAGATGTTGGATCAATTTGTGGTTCACAAGGTGTTAACCATTACCATATACACGAGGATTTCTTATCGGTAGACGAACAGATACTGATCTGTCCAATTTGTATATAAATGAACTTTACCGTTTTGCCTTGTCAAATTATCTCTTTTCATTGTATTTTATGGTGATCTGGCAGAGGTCGAGGAATAAATGATCTGTTTACTAACAGTTTTATCTTAATTCGCACACTTCTGCGAAAACTTTCTGGGGATTCATGTCAGCTCTAATTGGATACTTGGCGCGTCCTCGGTATTAATGGAAGAATATAAATTGCAAATGACTATCTGAGCTTTTTGAAAAAGCTGCTCCACATTCTCTTATTCGACAGTGGAAATCAGCAATGATGACTCCAGGAATTTCACATCTCAGCATTCATGGTCGTCCAAGCTATTTAGGACATTAAATCATCATGAACGAAAGGCATAATCCAATGTTATGAGTTTTGTTTACCCTTCCGGTACTATTTGTATTAACTTATTATTAGGTGCTCAACACCAAATGCACAATTGAAGTCAAAATATCAATTTTATCAGTGTGGTATCTCCGTTATCATAATTGCTCTTTCTGGGTTGGGAAATTTCCACTGCTTGCTGAGGTCTTTGGGGTGTCTGTTAATTACTAATTTAACTCCTGAATGGCTATATTGGGCGATCTTGTTCATAACAATAAACAGTATGTCGATGATCTTCTCTATTATGGAACATCATCGTATCTCAAACATCCTGTGATTCACAAAAGTTCTGGATAAAACATTCTATAAGGAAATATCTTCCATCATTAAATCAGGAATGAAACTCTTTTGGTGATAAACATGGATATTATACCAGGCGCTCTTCTCCCACTAATCTTGCTTGCGCCTTAATTCACCTTTATTCCACTAGTTCTCAATGACACAGTTGCACTCTCCTCTATCTTGATATTTTAAAGGAATTCGACACTTTCTCCCTGTCGGCAACTGATTGAGACTTATTAAGTAATGGAATCTACAGTCTCGTCTTTATGTTTATCAGTTACTATCTTAGAAACTGATCACACAATATAAGAATCAAAAGCAAACAATGGACATCAGACTTCATCCGTTCTGGCGTTTCGCAATGATTAGAAATTGACACTTTACTTAACAATCTAGAACCGATTAAGTTTTAGGATAACTAATTCAAATATTTTAAAAATACCGATGACATGGTAGTGATTTATGCAACCCTACCACCCCGGCTTTATCGTATCACACTTAGCCCAGCCGCTATTTGTAAAGAAAGCCAAGGTTGCTGAAATTGGCCTTAAAGTATCAAGCATAAAATTTGCTTAATGAGGCTTATTTCTGATCCTATATATTCATTGAAGTCAATCAACTTCTCGCCAGGTATAATTACCTAGCCTACTTAGGGATCAAGTCAAGGGATTTCTTACTGAAACTCAACCAAGTCACATCTAAATTCATCAAATTAGTTCGCATAATATACTCCACAACACAGAAACCTATCCTTAGATTTAAAATTCAAAGCCTACGTTTTGACTTTCATATTCTATGCAAGAATGTTTTAGTGCCATCTTTCACTGGCTTCCTCTTTTTGTCTATAGACGATTGCTTTTCTTCACCTCCTTTCAAATCTCCAACCCTTATGGTTTAGTCGCCACACAATGTTAATCTTCTTTGTACATAAATCTTTAATAAAGTCTACTAATTTTCCCATGCCACAAGCTTTTTCTACACACCACCTGCAGAGATAAAAGCATTAACACACGAGTTTGAAAAGGCTGTTAATCTGGATTTCTTTAATATATTCTGGTATTGCGAGCATTATACTGTGTGCGATTAGATGTTTGGGGATTGTATGGGTAAATACCGTAACATAAAGTAGCCAGTCAGCATGTTCCTTTTCCACCTTCAATACAAATGGTCGTTATTCGGGACACCAATGGTTTTTACACGGATTTTTTGGCGCAACACTATTGATGATCGAAAATTATTCAGGTTTCTCTCCGTATTATTCGCTCACATTGTCCTATTTTATAATCCTTTTAAATTACAACGGTGTATTTTATATTTAAGCTTCTTAAACGTATACCCACAAGACGAAGTAGTTAATGCTTGTTGTTTAGTGAGATTATCGACTGTATTGTTGCACATAAGTTGCACGCATGCTGCATGAAACTTAAGTTCTTAATTCTGCTGAGAATCGAGATTACGTTATTTTTCAAGAATCCATAGTAGTCTATATTATCTTAGTCAAAGATAACATCTTTTTTGTGATTTATATAGCGTTCTGCCCTATCCTGCATATCTCCCCCGTTATCATTACTGATAAAAAATTGCGTCACGATCTCACTACCTCATACATGACCTGCTTTAGATTTGTATCTTTGTATCTTTTCAATTGGCAGGTCTGATTGCCTATATTGTCAAATACAAATCTATTGTTATTATTTACAATCTCTAGACGATACTACAATAGTTTACAAAATCAATTTTTTGGTATTTCTGAATACAATTTACAATTACGTAGGTTTCCTAGACTGTTGTGGACACAGTCTCCAGTTAATGCCAAACGGAGTAAGTAATTGTTGTGGTAATGCAGCTATGATGACATGTAGCTATGATGACAAGATAAATTAATGACTTGCTGGTTATTCACTGTCTTTGTGTATTAGACATTGCTCATTTAGTAACAACTAAGTTCGAATATGAACAGAATGATAAACTAAAATCAGAATGAACGGAAGGCATAATTCCATGTGCTGAATTTGATTTAACATTCTGGTCTTATTTGAATTAATTTATTACTAAGAGTTCAAATCCAAGTAAAAAATTGCATGTAGATTATTTCTGCGCATTGATGCTTGGACACATCATGTACTGAAATCCAATTGATCTTTACTAGTCAAATGGAATTTCTTTTTTATTTTTCGCCAGATTGAACTATCATGAAGTTGATGAAAACACTTCTCTTACTCAACTCCTCCCCCCTGTTATTAAATACTTTGCTAGTCACAATTTCATTCACCTCCACATATCCTACTTTTGATTTGTTATTTTAATGGTCGGGCCTGGTGGCCTTTGATGACAAATAAATGTGTTATTATTATGTAACTGTTATTCTTTCCCAATTAACTTCTTTTTTTTATTATAGAACGACCAAGGAATTTGTATCATAATCGAATATTTTTAGCATTGGTCTGCGTGTGTAAAGTTGTGTGCTATTATTGACTGGGCTTGCCGAGAAATTATTTAACTATATTTTATATTAAAACAGAACTATTGATAATACCGCTTTGTATTTTAGACCGACCTGCAAAAATCGTTATAAACTGTAAACAAGGATTTCCTATTTGAACTATGGACTTTAGGTATTTAGTATTTGAACTTCTGTATTATTAAACCCTAGATTAACAGGTCACCCAAAATGTCATAAAGAAAAACAAAGTTTAGCATAGACTATCCTGTTATGCTTCTATAGTTTGACTTTTGAATTACATTACAAAATTTAGATGCACGAAGTGAATTAATTGAGAACAATTATTGCTTGAGGGAATATAAGACGACAATTTTTTATAAAATTCAGCCTCTAAATTCTATCATTAAAGTCGTTGCTTGTTTTGCTTGACTTCTACACGTTACTGTGACGGTTGATTCAGCCAGATTTGGTTAACTATACCTAGGTTAGATGAGAATACGCCTTCAGTAGGTATATTAGATTAGGAGGGTGATTTAGCTGTAGCATGACCGAGCAACTTGTGGTGAATTTATAAGTATTAACCACTACAATGGGGCCGATTCGCGATACCGTGGATGAGACAAAATTTTTAAAAATTTGTAATGGCGTCACTGCAATCATTTTTATGCTTGAATTTGGAGATGGCTCATTGTTGCTGAATCGAAATATAGACGCAACTTACTCGGTCTCTCTTTTGTTAAAAAATTTTTTCTTTGTATTTATTTTATTAATCTGTGATGATAAGGGATACAAAGTAATTCTGGTGGCTGACATTGGTATCTATGTACGCGGCAGATGAAGCTAAAAATCCATCCGCCCAGAATCGATGTGATACAGAGAAATTCTGGTGGTTGACATTGATATTTGTATACACGGCCGATGAAGCTAATAATCCTTAGATATTGGTGTCGTTTTTGTTTGTTATCATTCCTGCATTTTCTTGTGCAAGATTATTGAAAGCACTCGTAGGTCGGTAAAATATTGAATCGTTTACATTTTCATTCATTGATGGGTTCTCACTTGTGCCTTTATTCTGAAGCCGTTCATCAGCTGCTTGTCTGAAAATGACGTTGGAACCAGTTTTTCCGAATTTTCAGGACTTCAAATGGAGTGTCCACATTTCCCACGGGTTGTCTTCTTCTGTGAGTTTGGTGTCAACACTGTAGAGCGGACTGGAAATGAAGTCCTGACATTTCGGAAAATCTGGTTGATACGTCATTTTCAGAGAAGCATCTTCAGAATGAAAGACCAAGTGGAAAACCATCAATTAAGGGCAAATAAATTCGGATCCCCTGGAAATTAACGAATTCAAAATTTTATCGACAAACAAGTGCTATCAATTTTCCAACAAAAGGAAATGACGGAGTGATAACAAAGCTAATAATCCGTCTGCCCAAAATCGATCTAATGATTATAGTAAATCCAAGGTAGTCATTGTTGTTAGAAACATTTTAGTTAAATTTCCTAGGAAACCCATGAACTAGGAAGATACACAAAATAAGCGTTATAAACTCTTAATTGTGTTTCATATTTGTGCGTTTTTATTTAATTTGATCGTGAATTATTCAAATGGATAGATAGCAAGAATGGATGACACGCACACACACATAGAATTGTGTAAAGACTAATTAATAAGTATTTATATGTCAGCTTTTGGCATGCTTAGCAGAATTTTTTGCTATTTATATTAATACGATATCCGGATTATTCGTTTTTTAAGCAATCGCATGACATTAAACGACCATTGGTTGCATGGGCGGTATAAAAATTATCGGTCTTGATATAAGTACCTGACCCATTTATTACTTACAGTCAGTGTAAATTAAGATTTGTATAGAGTGGAAAAGGCAATTCACTCTCTAGACCGGTTTCGTCCTTATTGGGAACTCATTATGTACTGGCAAGAATTTGCCAGGTTAAATACAATGGGATTGGTGTTTATTTCAAGTTCGCAAACTTGATGTCAAGAATCATAGTAATTGAGGCAATCGTTATTCCTGTACCAAAAAAGTAAGCGAGAATATAAACATTATAGATGTACGATTGTGGGGACCGGTCGGCTATAGGATAATGGATCAATTTGCGGTTTTAATGACGTTGCCATTACTATGAGCAAGTGAAAACCTTACTTGTAGAAAAACAATCGATTTGGGATTAATTTCTTTAATAACTATGAGTACTCATTGAAAAAACAAAAATAATGTCTACGAATGTTATTTTTGCTTAATTTTTTCTGACAACTTATTTTGTCAGTCTCTCCATGAACGATTTTCGAGTTCCTGCAAAACTGTGAACGTAAAAGTCGCACTAGCATATAGCTAATCTGCGCATAAAGATACAGTGCACACATGACTTTCATAGCGAAGTTTGATAACCCTTCTCTGGATATTGCTGGATATATATATATATATTTCAACATGAAGATGATATCGAATTTGACAAAAATGGTATCAATATTTATCTCGATGGAAATGGTACACATTATCACACTTTTCGGTTCAATTCGACAAACCTGGTGCTCTCTCTCTCTCACAATCACGAGGTTGTGATTGAAGGAAGACGAGGGGGTGTCGATGTCTGAAGCGAACCGTTGGTGGATCGGTAGCGCTGTTGAGTTTCCGGTCTTCCGCTGAAACAAAGAAAAGTATTGGATGAGCAAAACCTAGTACAGTATCCACAAGTATATATATATAGACAGACAGATATACATGAATAGATAGACAGATAGAGATATATATACTAGCAGTACAGTCGCTAATTGATTGCCTTTACTTATTCACGGGAAGTTGATGTATCGCAAAAAATAGAAAATTATTCTAGATAATGATGACCAGTCGTCTGAAGATGTTGGATCAATTTGTGGTTCACAAGGTGTTAACCATTACCATATACACGAGGATTTCTTATCGGTAGACGAACAGATACTGATCTGTCCAATTTGTATATAAATGACCTTTACCGTTTTGCCTTGTCAAATTCTCTCTTTTCATTGTATTTTATGGTGATCTGGCAGAGGTCGAGGAATAAATGATCTGTTTACTAACAGTTTTATCTTAATTCGCACACTTCTGCGAAAACTTTATGGGGAATTCATGTCAGCTCTAATTGGATACTTGGCGCGTCCTCGGTCTTAATGGAAGAATATAAATTGCAAATGACTATCTGAGCTTTTTGAAAAAGCTGCTCCACATTCTCTTATTCGACAGTGAAAATCAGCAATGATGACTCCAGGAATTTCACATCTCAGCATTCATGGTCGTCCAAGCTATTTAGGACATTAAATCATCATGAACGAAAGGCATAATCCAATGTTATGACTTTTGTTTACCCTTCCGGTACTATTTGTATTAACTTATTATTAGGTGCTCAACACCAAATGCACAATTGAAGTCAAAATATCAATTTTATCAGTGTGGTATCTCCGTTAGCATAATTGCTCTTTCTGGGTTGGGAAATTTCCACTGCTTGCTGAGGTCTTTGGGGTGTCTGTTAATTACTAATTTAACTCCTGAATGGCTATATTGGGCGATCTTGTTCATAACAATAAACAGTATGTCGATGATCTTCTCTATTATGGAACATCATCGTATCTCAAACATCCTGTGATTCACAAAAGTTCTGGATAAAACTTTCTATAAGGAAATATCTTCCATCATTAAATCAGGAATGAAACTATTTTGGTGATACCAGGCGCTCTTCTCCTACTACTCTTGCTTGCGCCTTAATTCACCTTTATTCCACTAGTTCTCAATGACACAGTTGCACTCTCCTCTATCTTGATATTTAAAAGGAATTCGACACTTTCTCCCTGTCGGCAACTGATTGAGACTTATTAAGTAATGGAATCTACAGTCTCGTCTTTATGTTTATCAGTTACTATCTTAGAAACTGATCACACAATATAAGAATCAAAAGCAAACAATGGACATCAGACTTCATCCGTTCTGGCGTTTCGCAATGATTAGAAATTGACACTTTACTTAACAATCTAGAACCGATTAAGTTTTAGGATAACTAATTCAAATATTTTAAAAATACCGATGACATGGTAGTGATTTATGCAACCCTACCACCCCGGCTTTATCGTATCACACTTAGCCCAGCCGCTATTTGTAAAGAAAGCCAAGGTTGCTGAAATTGGCCTTAAAGTATCAAGTATAAAATTTGCTTAATGAGGCTTATTTCTGATCCTATATATCCATTGAAGTCAATCAACTTCTCGCCAGGTATAATTATACTTAGGGATCAAGTCAAGGGATTTCTTACTGAAACTCAACCAAGTCACATCTAAATTCATCAAATTAGTTCGCATAATATACTCCACAACACAGAAACCTATCCTTAGATTTAAAATTCAAAGCCTACGTTTTGACTTTCATATTCTATGCAAGAATGTTTTAGTGCCATCTTTCACTGGCTTCCTCTTTTTGTCTATAGACGATTGCTTTTCTTTACCTCCTTTCAAATCTCCAACCCTTATGGTTTAGTCGCCACACAATGTTAATCTTCTTTGTACATAAATCTTTAATAAAGTCTACTAATTTTCCCATGCCACAAGCTTTTTCTACACACCACCTGCAGAGATAAAAGCATTAACATACGAGTTTGAAAAGGCTGTTAATCTGGATTTCTTTAATATATTCTGGTATTGCGAGCATTGTACTGTGTGCGATTAGATGTTTGGGGATTGTATGGGTAAATACCGTAACATAAAGTAGCCAGTCAGCATTTTCCTTTTCCACCTTCAATACAAATGGTCGTTATTCGGAACACCAATGGTTTTTACACGGATTTTTTGGCGCAACACTATTGATGATCGAAAATTATTCAGGTTTCTCTCCGTATTATTCGCTCACATTGTCCTATTTTATAATCCTTTTAAATTACAACGGTGTATTTTATATTTAAGCTTCTTAAACGTATACCCACAAGACGAAGTAGTTAATGCTTGTTGTTTAGTGAGATTATCGACTGTATTTTTGCACATAAGTTGCACGCATGCTGCATGAAACTTAAGTTCTTAATTCTGCTGAGAATCGAGATTACGTTATTTTTCAAGAATCCATAGTAGTCTATATTATCTTAGTCAAAGATAACATCTTTTTTGTGATTTATATGGGGCTCTGCCCTATCCTGCATACCTCCCCCGTTATCATTACTGATAAAAAATTGCGTCACGATCTCACTGCCTCATACATAACTCTGCTTTAGATTTGTATCTTTGTATCTTTTCAATTGGTAGGTCTGATTGCCTATATTGTCAAATACAAATCTATTGTTATTATTTACAATCTCTAGACGATACTACAATAGTTTACAAAATCAATTTTGTGGTATTTCTGAATACAATTTACAATAACGTAGGTTTCCTAGACTGTTGTGGACAAAGTCTCCAGTTAATGCCAAACGGAGTAAGTAATTTTTGTGGTAATGCAGCTATGATGACATGTAGCTATGATGACAAGATAAATTAATGACTTGCTGGTTATTCACTGTCTTTGTGTATTAGACATTGCTCATTTAGTAACAACTTAGTTCGAATATGAACAGAATGATAAACTAAAATCAGCATGAACGGAAGGCATAATTCCATGTGCTGAATTTGATTTAACATTCTGGTCTTATTTGAATTAATTTATTACTAAGAGTTCAAATCCAAGTAAAAAATTGCATGTAGATTATTTCTGCGCATTGATGCTTGGACACATCATAGACTGAAATCCAATTGATCTTTACTAGTCAAATGGAATTTCTTTTTTATTTTTTGCCAGATTGAACTATCATGAAGTTGATGAAAACACTTCTCTTTCTCAACTCCTACCCCCTGTTATTAAATACTTTGCTAGTCAAAATTTCATTCACCTCCACATATCCTACATTTGATTTGTTATTTTAATGGTCGGGCCTGGTGGCCTTTGATGACAAATAAATGTGTTATTATTATGTAACTGTTATTCTTTCCCAATAAACTTCTTTTTTTTATTATAGAACGACCAAGGAATTTGTATCATAATCGAATATTTTTAGCATTGGTCTGCGTGTGTAAAGTTGTGTGCTATTATTGACTGGGCTTGCCGAGAAATTATTTAACTATATTTTATATTAAAACAGAACTATTGATAATACCGCTTTGTATTTTAGACCGACCTGCAAAAATCGTTATAAACTGTAAACAAGGATTTCCTATTTGAACTATGGACTTTAGGTATTTAGTATTTGAACTTCTGTATTATTAAACCCTAGATTAACAGGTCACCCAAAATGTCATAAAGAAAAACAAAGTTTAGCATAGACTATCCTGTTATGCTTCTATAGTTTGACTTTTGAGTTAACTAATGCCAAGATACCATTTCGTTGGACGGAGGTGGCTCAAGTAGAGTTTATGCTAATAGACGCAACTATTTTGACTTTTCCTGGTAGGTAATATGTCAATTGTTACAGACGCGTCAGATATTAGGATAAGAGCGTTGTTACAAGTTGACGGACATCCTGCATAATATATAAGTCGCACAATATTAAGGCGGAACAGAACTATACCGTCACAAAAAAGAAATTACTTGCCGTACAATGGGCGCTACGGAAGTTTAGGTATTTTGTTATCGGTGGACACATAGACGTCTTTACCGACCACAAAGCACTAGTATATTGGAGGTCACTGAGTATTGAGATTAAACAAGTACATAGAGCCATTGAAGAGCTGGACGAATATGATGAATCATTTAATAAGAAAGCCGCGATCGAGACTGCGGCAGACGATGCTCTCAGCAGAATTTCTACTGCTCGGAAAAGGAAAAGTACTTCACATTCCAGGAAATAATCAATCAGTTAAAAAAAACTACGCAGTGATGTCCGCACCATAATAAACGTTGAGACTGCACAACAGACTGTTGGTGCGGAATAAAGTATAAACACTGAAATGGTTTGTACCGGAGTCTATAAGAACAGAATTGATAGCCTTTTGGCATGAAACGTTGGGATATCCCGGCGTCGGGCGACATATTGAGACATTGCGGTCAGGATTGTATTGGCCTGGCATGCCAAAAAAAATTCGAAGCTATTGTCAGCAGTGCATAAAATATCAAATTTTTAAGCCACAAGTTATTGTTACCGACCTAGGTGCACATTTCGATTCAAGAAAATTTAATCAATGTCTTCCTGATTTCTCCAAAAGTTTCAATAAACGAATATGGATATCTTTTACAATGGAAAGCACATAAACAACTAAGTTGACAACCAATATGTCAAGTGGAAATATTAGTTTAAACTGACCCATTTATACTTGTTGTTAGATCTTTTAAGTAAAACTTGTTTTTTTAATAAAATGCTACGAAAGTGTATACCAAATTAGTTTGTGTATATGTCTGCATGTTTACACTCTACGAAATGAGATTACAGTGATTTAATCACAATTACAGACAACTCACTAGATAAGCGTACGTCATGAATGTGTGTATGTATTCTCGTTTGTTTTTGATTTGGGAGCAGTCGACTACTGCACGTGTACACTCAACCCAATGAAATCACAGTGATTAAGCAACATCTGACTATTCACTATATAAGGGTATGCCACGTCTGTGTGTTTGTGTGTATGTGTGTGAGCGTTTACTTAAGACAATTATGTACTAAATACTGTGCTATGTCAGTGAAGCTGCTAAACAGATATCAACACATCAAAAACAATTAGTAAGGCAAGTGAAAACTATTCGTTTCATTAAAATATGTTTAAAACGTTGCGTAATTCCTAAATGTTTTAACTTTTAATTGCTATTTCATTTAAATTCTAAGGTAGATCTCTTAAATATGAACTGAATTTGGACATAATGAATAAATTGATTAGCGACTTAGAAAAACGCAAATATGAACTAATTAGAGAGGAAACTAAAATAAGATCCATGGTACTTTCCTTTTTGCACGCGGATGACTTTAAATGTATAGAGGATTTTACTGACGGCGCACCTAATAAAAAGACAAAGTAGGTTCACATCAGGCATGATAGAATGTTATGAAATTTGGGCATCTTTAGATAGACCACAGTAAGGACGTGTCCTGCTGTAACTAATCGAGTGGTAAACCGTTTTAAAAAATATAAATGAGAAAAAGCTGAAATACGTTTCCGTGGTCTGAATACAGCTATCCAAATTGAAAAATCACCAAAAATGAGATAATTACTGAGGCTAAATACTGTTTTTTGCGAAGTGGTTAAAGGGCGTAATAACGGCTCCTACTGATGAGTCGCCAGTAAGCACGAAACGAATGTGCATGAGATTATACTTTCCGTTCATGCTGCTTTTGGTTTATTCTTCTGGTCACAATTAAACTAATTTGTTACTAGGTTCGCAACACCTAATACGTACTTGCATAATTACTGAGGCTGTTAAAACAGCACATTTCCTCTCAGACAAGGATAAGGTTAGGTTTGAATTAGACGAAGCCGCAGCTGTGCTAACGTCCGAAGAGGATAAATATGAACTGAATTATGAACAAAATGTCTCAAGAAAGAATTACTAGCAAACAGTGTGATATGTATGAAAGCAGAAAAAGGAGGTGCAACGGTCCAACACTCCCTAACATATAAAATGTCTAAGTTTCTATGCCATAGAATAACGAAATAATCGTAATTCTTAGACCATACATTGATGAATTCATACCATTTGGTTGAGATTGTCAATAGTTATGAGCTAAATGAAAAATATAGATTGGTGAGTTTAGATGTGGTGTCAAAGTATATCAATATACGAGTACCCAAAGCATTAGACTATTTTAAGCGTTTCCTGGTTGATCATCGAGTAATATTGGAAGGAAGCAAAATGATGATGAGATACGTCATGAAGATGATGCACGTATGTATGTCCTCCATTTATTTTAAATTTAGGAATGAATTTTATAAGCAGATTAGAGGTATTTCAATGGGATAACCACTGTCAGTTCCAATAGCTATATTCATGCATTACATGGAGAAAAACCTCTTAGATATAGCACTCCTAAATCCAAAATTGTATGTACGATATTTGGATGATATATTAGTTATTTGGAATCACGGGGAGGATCAACTGATAAATTTTTTAAACATAGCAAATCAGGTGAGCGAGCTTAAATTTCCAATTGAAAATGAATCATGTGGCGAATTACCATTTCTGGATGTCAAGTTAATTAGAAATGGTACAAAACTAGAAGTGGATGTTTATAGGAAGGATACTTACTCAGGTATCCTTCTTAATTTCGATTCAAATCACCCATATATAATGAAAATCGGTATCTGAACATCGATGCTAATAAGAAGCTTAATATTAACAGATAAAAAACATGGGGAGGTTGAATAAGGTAGACTGCGAGAAATATTCAATGCTAATGTGTATCCTCTAAAGTTAATTGAAGCAACTATGATGAGTGTTATACGTAAATTTAATCATGACTTGAAGTACGTGAAGTCAAATAAAACAAAAGATCATCGGAGGGTAATGGTAATACCTGACTCTAAAATAAGTAGGAAAACAAGAATGGTAGCATCAAAATACAATATACGTACTATTTTAAAGCAGATCCTTACACTAGGTATTAAATTGCCCAACCAAAATAAGAAAATAGAACCGTTAGAAACATCAGGAGTATATTAAATTCCATGTAACTACTGTAACCTGATGCATGTTGGTGAAACCATGCGCCCGATTAAGGTAAGAAGAGGGGAACATACAACCGCATGCAGATATGGCCATGTCAATAGATCAGATCTTGCACGCCATACAGTAGAGACAGGTCACACAATTAATTGGGATGGGTGCAGACGTGTAGCAATTTGAAGCCGAAGCAGATCGACAAGACTGATTAGAGAATCCATCGAAATTAAATCGAGAAATGACATCATAAATTAAACAGTCGTAGAAAAATCACTAGGTCCTATTTGGAATCCAGCAATAAATAATGGTAGAAAACGAAGATTGCACGAATCAGAATCAGAAACTCGCTCAAGTAAAAGAATAAGAACACTGGACTAATATTAACTTACAGAGGTGGAGGGTGAGTAATTCAATATCTCCTAAATTATTTTCTGATTATCTTATTTTATCTGATATCTTACGTTCTTTTGATAGTGTAGCACATTTTAACAAAAGTTATGTTTGCATCTTTCTTTATAAGGCAATTTTTAATTTCTTTTGCGACATATTTCATTTTATTTTAACTATCTACCCTATTAAAATACTTTTCCGTTTCTAATTTAATTTTGCTAACTCTCAATTTTTTACTGTATTCACAGTATCTCGCCCCCTCCTCAACGGGATTCACCTCGTAATTTCTTCATTTAGGTTAGCATGTGTAGAAATAGGTCTGACGTGTGTATTTAGGAAATGACAGTAACCATTTTAGTTTAACTTGAATGACAGTTACACGTGCCGGTAATTACATGTAACAGATTATTTCTGTCTTAAGTAAACGCTCACACACATACACGCAAACGCACAGACGTGGCATACCCTTATATAGTGAATAGTCAGATGTTGCTTAATCACTGTGATTTCATTGGGATGAGTGTACACGTGCAGTAGTTGATTAGTCCCCAATCAAAACAAACGAGAATACATACACACATTCATGACGTACGCTTATCTTGTGAGTTGTCAGGAATTGTGATTAAATCACTGTTATCTCATTTTATGCAGACATAAACACAAACTAATTTGGTATACATTTTCGTAGCATTTTATAAAAAAACAAGTTTTACTTAAAAGACCTAACAACAAGTATAAATGGGGCAGTTTAAACTAATATTTACACTTGACGTATTGGTTTTAAACTTAGTTTGTTATGTGCTTTCCATTGTAAAAGATATCCATATCCGTTTATTGAAAATTTTGGAGAAATCAAGAAGACAGCGGATGCAAACAAATCAGATCGCAACCCGATAATGAGGTAAACGATCTTTCCCCTGTCACTTAACATATTTCATTTAAATCTGAGTAAGCACACCGGACGATGAAAGAGTTTCTGCAATGTTGGTACCACGAGAGCCCGGGAACATGGAGAGATATGTTTGAGCAAACCTTACGCTTTACAGTGCCAACAGCTACAAAATTCGCTTCAACGACCATGGTCTATTGAGGGCATATTGGACTGCCAGGTGAACCTGTAATCCAAGGATCCCATGAGCGCTGCACCATAGCGGATATTCAGGAGTGCTCAAAACATTTAACTGACTATGTCGGCGCCACACAGCGACAAGGTTATGCCAGGCAACCTAAACGCACTCACCTACGTGTTGGCGACTATGTCATTGTCGCCAAGATCGAGCCCATGGCACTGCAGGTTGTCAATGATGGGCCGTATCGCATGGACAGGGTGGACTTAGTGCACAATATATTTATTGTTAACATGGCCGATGGATCTCGAGCTGTCGCGCTTAATCGTTTAAGCAGGGTGCCAATGCCGATTCCTGAGGGGGGGGGGTACGTAGTAATTGTGGAGGAAGATATTTCCTCCGACAAAATTAAAGTGACAATAATTGTTAAATTTAAACCACCTTGGCTGATTGAAACGAGTTTTATTTAAAAAGAAATTATTCGTTTATTTTTCGAGAAAATTCTTTTTTTAAATACTTGAAAGTGTAAATTCTTTGAATTGTGGCAATTTCAGTTTCGGTTCTCTGTACGTGACTGGTTGTAATATACTCGGCGTGCTGCATTTATCTCATTTAATCCATTTTACGTTTACTCGATCTCCACAATATATTCCTGCTTACACTGTCTTATAATTTGCATCGTACATTGGGGACGTTCTCGAACAGGTAATTTAATAATTCTGTTTTGCACGTCTATTTCTTTCCAGATTATTTGTTCGGGTGTTTTGTAATGATAAAAGTTTCACATTCCGATTTGCCTAACATTAAGTATCAAAGTAATAATTAAGTACGATCGACATGGATGCTACTCTTAAGTTTGAGGATACTAGCAAATTAGCTCAAGATATGGCAGGTATGAATTTAACAGTTGCGAATGAGAGTACAAGCTTATCAGATTCTATTATACAATTAAAGACTGATCACGATCTGGCATCTATGGTGTTCTCAGATAACAATGGGTACGGAGCCTCTACAAAATTTGGCGACCGCGCTAGTCCAAGAATATTCAGTCTATCGCCTTATAAATCTGAAAAACACTCAAGGTGGGTCGGGGATGCCCAAATGATATTTAGTGCTTATAATATCGTAAACCCTATCGAGAAATTTGTTGCAGCATGGATGTCATTGCCTGAGAATATCAGAAACGACTTGGAAAATTTTAGAGACAGAACTGTGGAAGAATAACCGGATAATGCATTTTATTTATTAATGGCCGAAATTCAACAGAGATATCAATCTGGAAGATCGGCACAAATGTGTGAATTATTACGCTTAGAAAGATGGGGCGTCAACTACCATCACAGATTTATGAACGCCTTTGTATGAAAGCTTCCAGGTTGAATATATCCAGATATGTGGTAAATTCTATTTTTACAGCTGAGCTACCATCCAGATATAGAACCACATTAGAAATATTTGATACAATGAGTATTGATTAGCCAACTAAACTCAGAGGGCTAGAGGGATTGTTTAAACAGCAGGAACCACAAGTACATGCTTTAACGGCAGATTCTGTTATGCTGCAGCCAGTTAGGGTAGATACAGAAACCAACCTCACAATGCAAGAAACCTTGCGTTACTTATATAGAGAAGTTGCTAGTTTACGACGAGACATTGCGCAACTTCAGAGTCAAGACAAAAATACTAGACGTCGAGGGAGTCACTCGCGTCAACGCTTCGATGGGCCACGCGGATGGTGTAAGGCACATTGCGAATACTGACGAAGTGTAAAGTACCAAAATGAGAATTGTATTTAACCGCGGATAGGTGGACCCAGATGGAAAGGAAGCGCTAAACCGGTAGAGAGGAATTCATCAAGGGGAAAAGGATAAAACCCCCGTTAGTAGGGGCCGTAGAGGGGGTTTCATTGCAATGGCTCCCAGAATTGCCTTTAAAAGGCATACTAAAGGCAAAAGTTAAAGATGCGACAAGACAAAATAGCACCAATAAAGAAGGAAAGAGAGTCAGATTCTTCCTAAGCGGAGATCTGGAAAACATTGCCGGATTATCCAGCAACAAATTCATTAATGAAGATGAATTTTAAGGGGTATTTTGCGAGGTTGCTATCTACCTACATAGAACTGGTAAAAGTTGTCACTGATGATGGATAGACTAAATCGTGAAAAACTTCCCTGAAAAATCTTCACAAATTATTAATCCACCGTTTGTTATGGTTCTAACTTATTTAATTATAATAATCCATTGTACTCTGAAATTCTGATACGTAGAATTATATACAAACAGTAAATCACTTGTATAAACTGCGAATAATTCAAAGAAGAAGGGTAATTCCACTATGGCGCTATAATCCACCAAATGTTCCCTGCGTATCGCGCGCGGGTGTGTACATTTAATAAACAAAATCTTATTAATTACAAATAAAATTGCAGTTCAAGAAATCTCAATTAAAACTGCTTGAAACTAACAGAGATTGTTTCTAAAATCACAGTTAAGAGAAAATTGTGTAAAAACAGAGTTAGATTATTTGACCATAAAAAAGCACTATATTTGTCAAAATTGAACATCGTTAGGTTTTAACGCGGAGCCGCGTGTTACAAATTAACTGGACTGGAATTTCTCATCGATACAGGTGCTGAAGTAAGCATAGTTAGGTCAGACGTGGTGGAAGCAGATTGCTTCACATTTGATTATCAACTATGGACCGCAAATGGTAGTCCGATAGGAGTTAAGGGATGAAAGAAATGTCGATGAAATTAGGCAAGAAATCTTCTTCTACATGAAATTTTCTCGTAGCCAATGTCAAGGACCATTTCATTGAGATGGATTTCTTGGCACATTTCAAACTGACATTAGATCCCAAAGCTAGGACTATCTCAGAAGTTGTAAGGGTGTCAACACATACTGAGTCTAACACATCGGCAGCTGGAATAGTACTTTTACCCCGTCCAACGGTCGCACATGACTTTTCCGATATCATTGAGAATCATCTAGCAGTGTTTCAGCCTTTCAGTGCCCGACAATAAAAATTAGTACACAATGAAGGGGGCTAACTTTACAGGAGTTATTATGGCTCTCCCGTAACGTGTCACCACTGATTTTGGCTCTGTCAACACTGATTCTGGTTCCTCCATATTTCGCGGCAGCGTGACGGTGTCAGTTGGCTCGGTTGTTGATTAGATGTCGGGCGTCAGTCCGTAGTCAGCAAAACTGTCTGGAGGTGGAGTTATCGTTTCTTCACCGCCTGATAGGTCAACATCGCGGAACAGCGGGTCATTTGGATCAATGTCAGCTGGGGATAGTCTGTGTTTGGAGACAGCTTCAGCTTTGCCATTAATCTCCAAAATAATGTAATTCTAAAGTCGATCTAATACACGATAAGGACCCAGGTTCGGTTTGATTTGAATCATGTTATCCATATACTTGTTGACGAAGTACCATTTGCAGCAATCGAAATATTTGCGTTTATATATTGGACCATTTTGCTGACGTGTAGGACAGCTCGTCCGATTCTGTGCGTTATATTGTAGATAACTGCGAAGTTGAAACAGAAATGCCGAATCGTTCATCCTTTTTGCAGTTTCAGAGCGTGATCGGACTAGTTCGCCGGGCAGCCGTAGACATACGTTAAATACCATTTTAGCGGAACTACATTTGATCGGCTCACGGGGTCTTGTACGCATTGATAGGAGTACTTTCGGTAAAGCCGCAAGCCAATTTTCTTCTGGGCTGGCATTGAGCGCCGCTTTCAGTTCCCGGTGTGGCCTTTCGACGAAACCATTTTCTCTCAGATTGCGAGCCGCGGTCACGGATTGTTTGACACCATAGTATTTCAGTAGGGCTGCGAACTCTTCACCGAGGAACTGTGCGCCAAAATCGGTTGTCACTTCAGCTGGAGCACCAAACCGAGCGAACCAATTGAGCTCTAAAACATAACTGACAGTGTTTTGCTTCATGTCTGGCAGTGGTATGGCCTCATACCATCGAGTGGTGCGATCCCGTATTGACAGTAGATATCGCATATTGTTCACGACAGGTAAGGTTACCAGATCACCGTGTATGTGCGTGAACCGGACTTTGGGCACTTGAATGACTTGTGGCACCGTTTTGGTGTGTCACGTCACTTTGCATTTCTGACATTCTAGACATTGTTTTGACCACTTCTTGACATCTCGCCGCATGCCAGGCTAAAAATACGTTCTGGATAGAATTTACACTGAGGCTTCGCCAGATGGATGGCTCATTGAATCGTAAATCACGAAGACCTTGTGACGGAGTTTTTCAGGTATAAACGGCCGAGGACCCACGCCAGTTATTTCACACTGCAGCAGAGTTCCATCATAATCAAATTTTTTCAGGCGATTGACATCAAATGTCCGTAGCGATGGATCATCTTGCTGAGCTGCGTGCAATTCCTGAGTGCTTATAAGTGAAGGACAGGATTGAAGCACAGAGTTCTGCAGGACCGCTTAGGGAGTCTGCGACCACGTTTTCTGATCCTTTGACATGAGTGACTTCATATTCATACCCGTGTATTCGTGTAAGTTGTGAGTTGACACGTCGTGAATATAGATACTCTTCCTTTTCTCTGAGCATCGGGAGTAGAGGAAGATGGTCTGTGTAGATCTTGAACTTTCGGCCATCCAGATAGGTGTGGAAGTGTAGGATCGACCGGTAGATTGCAAGTAACTCTTTACCTAATGTATCATATCGCGTCTCGCAAGGTTGTAGTTTTTGCGTATAGAGGGCGATAGGTTGGTGTATGCCATTAATGGATTGTTGAAGTACTGCGCCTATGACAGCGTCGGATACGTCAGTGATCAATTCAAAAGGTTGAGACCAATCAGGAGAATGTAGCATGGTCGCTTTGCATGAGACCCTTTTGGCATCCTCGTAAGCCTGCACATCGTCCACGTTGAGCTGAATCAGTTGTGATTTCTTGACGAAACGGTTTTCTGGCACGAGTTATTTGTGAAGAGGTGCCAGAATCTTGGCAAGGCAGGGTACAAATCGAGAATAGTAGTTCATCTTGCCCAAGAATCGTCGTAATGCTCGAATGGTGGTTTGAGGCTGTAGATCTTGAATATCACGAACCTTAGCTGGTATAGGTGTCATGCCTTTTTCGGAAATTTGATGACCGAGGAATTCAATTGATTTTTGTGCAAAAACGTATTTGTTGCCATTGAGTCAGAGGCCTTAGTCTGCTAGATGTGTGAGTAGAATATCAATATGATTTATATGTTCGAACATTGAGTTGGAGAATACCAGGATGTCGTCTAAATATGGAAGTACAAATGGTAGACCATCTAGTATTTCGTCCATATTGTGTTGGAAGGTTTGCGAGGTATTTTTAAGACCGAAAGGCATGTAGTGATATTCGTAAGTGCCACCTCCAGTGAATCAGAGTGCAGCATATAGTACAGAGTCTTTGTCCATCGGTACTTGATTGCAGGCTTTCAATTAGTCAAGTTTTGAATACACAGAATGACCAATAGCAGATCTGAGTGGGTCAGCTGGATTTCGCAGGATGTACAAATCAAACTGTGTGCAAGAATTGAGAATACGATAATCCCCGCACACCCTGAATGTTGCTGGTTCACTCTTTGGTACTACTACCACAGGCGACGCAAAAGGTGAGCTGGATCATGTACAGATGCCTTGTTGACGTAGCATGGCGAATTCTAGATTGGCGACCTTATGTTTCTTGTGGTGCTCTTTTGACGTGCTCTGGGAGGATGAGGAAGTGGCTTCGATAAGTGAGCTGTGATGGCACGCTTCCTCTTGAGATCGGGCTTAAAGGACATAGGTTTGAAAATATTTTTATGTCGATTTAGAACATCGTCTAATTATGGTACAGGAGGAACTGGAAGAATTAGCGGTATAGATGAGACTGCTTCGTCGCAAGTCGTGTGTTTTAGTTCTGATGATAGCAACTGATTGTCGGCAGTGCGTATTTCTCGTGTTCTTATACGTATAGTAAGGTCAAAGTGTTCGAGAAAGTCACGTCCAATTATGTTTCTTGTCGTATTGGCAATGATGAAAGGATAATTGAAACATCTTTTTGAGTTGGAGAACGAGATTGTGTGTAATCGTACCCCAAACGTCGCTATACTGGAGCCATTGGCGCAGGTCAGATTGCTGGTGTCGACTGGGTGGGTAGGTTTGAAATAATTGTTGCGCAATAAGCTTACATCTGATTCAGTGTCTATGAGAAATAATTCGCCAGAGGTTGCGTCACGGATGAGAAAGGATGTTGATAGTAGCAACTAACGATGAGACTGATTGCTGGCATTTGGGCGTTTGAAGCATGACTTGACCGGAGTCGTCGCTGAAACTACAATAGTTTGATTGCGCTCTACCGCGAAAGCAACGTGCTTCGAACCATCAGACGTGGAGCGGCCAACGGTCTTGGGGTGCTCAGTCTCTACTGCGGCAGAGTAGGCTGAACCCAGGAGTTTTCCGAACCTTCCATGGGCGGATCCTCCTGAGTTTCAGAATAGAATAGATTAGAATAGAATATTTTTATTTGGATTCAAACCACACATGTTCCATCAAATAATAAAATTAGAAAATGTACAATACAAAAAGATATCACATCACATAAATATGTTCAATTAGTTGTACTCTACAATTTGTCAGCATCAGAAAGTTCAGTTGTAAAGAGTGATAGATACTTCATCAAAAATAGGAAAATTTAAGGTATAATTCGAGTGTAATATTTTGTAAAAAAAAGGGAACCATGACTAACAATTGATTGTATGCATTGTTGATTAACAAGATGATATAATGCATAACATTTCAGTTTTAATAAAAAAATTGAAGATAGAATCTCGAGAAATTATGCTGCTGAAAAACAATTAATCCTGTCTTTTATTTAATCATGAGAAAGTATTATCATAATCAAAATTAAAAATATCAGCAGGATTGAACACTTTTTCTAGTTCGGTAGATAAAAATTTAAAAGACATTTTAGTTGGAGGCGTTTCTCTAAGCCTCTTTGGCAATTGATTGTAAATTTTGTAAATTTTTGAAAAAGAGAATAGCTTGCTCGCAACATTCCCCACCAATGGTGGAGATATTGCAAAATGACCAGATCTAGTTCCAATTTCATGACTCTTTCTTATTGGATTCATATAGGCACCAGTCCACTTGTTCGAATGGAAAGCTTTTATGCAATAGCAAATTCGCCAAAACCATAAAGGATACAGTGATACAAACTGTAATCTAGTGGCGTATAAAGTGCAGGAGATAGGACTAATTTGTTTCACAACTTTTCTTTGTACAGCTTCTATCTTATTAGACAAACCCTTTGAGGTGATGTAACCTTCCTCTGGGGCAGGTGAGCTGTAGTGGTGTTTCTTCCACCACTTGTCTAGACGTGCCGGCAGAACGTCATCTTGTACTTCGACGGATTCGCGCAGGAGCTTGGCCATCTCTTGGAGTGCCAGCGGAAGCTTCTGTATGAAAAGTCGCATTAAGATTTCCTTGGGCAGGTTGAATTCAAAGACCTTCTGCTCCATCTCCATAAATAGCTCAGAAGGCGTGTGGCTACCTAGGGACATTTGGCTCATTAATTCTGTTAGCCTGTCTTCTAGATCTGGTTTCAAGCGCTGCTTGACAGCGCGTTGCAGGCTCTGCCATGGCTGCGCACATGTGCCCTCAGTGTATTGATGCAGAATATCTTTTAGTCCGCGTCTGAAAGACATTTGCATCGTCTCCCAAGCCCTCAAAAATATTGAGATCTCGTCTCTTATATTGGACACCTTGGCCAATAAAGTAACATCGTCGACACACTCGTCAAGGTAGTCTGGATCAAATTGACATATTTTGTACTGTGTCCATGTGTTGGTGCGGCCTGTTGCTGAGCTCCCCACCGGGCTTCATGCATTTCCTGAACTGGACGTCATCTTATGTGTCTGAGTGTTGTCGAGAATAGATTGCAGTGTAACATCGTCCTCACCCGACATCGTGCAGCTGTCTTCGAGCATTATGATCTCGAGAGGGTGTTTTTCTGTGAAATGTGTCTTATAATTTACTTTCCTTCGTGGCTTTCATCCAAAGTGCTTGAAGTTCTCAAAATCTAGATGCTGATTAATTCTTTGCTGGCTGTGAGTTCGACGAAATGGGGCACCATTTATGTAGGGGTATTTTGCGGGGTTGCTATCTACCTACATAGAACTGGTAAAAGTTGTCACTGATGATGGATAGACTAAAATCGTGTAAAAAATTTGTGGCAATGGCCACCTTTAAGAAAAATAATGAACAAAGGGTCTTATCTAGGGCAGACATTATTTCAACAGAAATTCCTCGCAGAAGCGCCCGTATAAGAATGAAGCAGTCAGCCCAATGAGAAAAGCAGACTTCGAGCTGAAGTGAACATAAATTAATTAATGTGTAAATTTGTTTTATTAAATCGATGCTCGTTGTGCGAGCAAAATTCTATATATAATTGAGTAAAAATAAAGCATTTGTTGTACATTTAAAATGTCTTCTGATGGGTTGGAAACGTTGATTCAGGCATTGACTTCTCAAATGAATAATTTAACTACAGAATGAGGCATAATTAAGGCTCGTCTAGACGATACGCTAATAACAAACACTGAAGACATACATGTACGTGGACCATCCAACACAGGTGGACATAACAATGGCGACCGCGCCGAAGAGGAATCAGGAGGAAATATACCGGCGTTTTCAGCCGAATCGACGAGTTATTTCAGACCGTCATCAGAGTTTAAGCCGATGTTGGCACCACTAGATGTGGAAAGGCCACAGTTGTGGTTCGAAAAATTTGAAGCATCAGTTCGAGCCCAAGAATTTACATTGGAAGCACCTATTGTGCGTGTGGCAGTCCAGGAATAAGTAGACAGGACAGTAGCAGTCCAATTGGAATTGTCGGTTGACCTCACGTATGAAGAATACAAAAGACGCGTGTTGGATCATTTCCGGACCAGGCCTCAGGAAGTGTTCTTAGAATTATACAGCCTGAAACCATTAATGGGTGAGATGCCCATGGATACCATAGCACGTATCAAGCGGTGGTTCTCGAAGCTTACCGAGTCTTTACCCGGCTTGCAACCACATGAGGCCATCATGTTCATGCTGCTGGATCCTACCAGATACGGTGAAATATCCAGCGCCCAGGGAGGCCTTGAAGAGAGACTTCAGGCTCTTCAAAGTTCGGCCATAATGACAAACAAAGTGGCAGCTGCATCTCCACGCATGGGTCCAGTTACGACATCTGACAGGAGCGACATACCGTATTGGAATTCTTCGCGGCATAAAAAGCAGCTCCGCGACAGAAGGCAACAGCCAGTGGCCTGGAAGCAAAGTCAGTATATAAGGACTCCAGCTCCGACGAATACAGCGTATAAGCGTCAGCAAAACCCATGAACTGCTCCTCGAGAACGGCTAGTGCTGTGGGGTAACAGGGTGCACAATCTCACAAATAAAGGTGGGAGAGAGCAGGACACAAATATTAATCCTTTGGTGGCTCCGACGGGTAGATCGAATGAAGACCAGCAGAACAAAAAAAAAGTGGTCCGAACCAGATGGCCTTTGAAGAAAAGGAAGTGTGGGAAACATTGCCAAATGTAAGAATTTTCATTAAAGTTAAATTTTTAGAACTCTTCAACGGACAGCCAGTAATAATGCAATTGGATACTGGAGCTGATGTGTCGGTACTACCATTGACTTGGCCATTGAACAATGTAAAACCTACGAAAGCAAGTTTATGTCAGGCATCGGGCGCATCGATGGTGGCTGTGGGCGAGTGGGACACGAAGTTGTTAATAAATGAAAATGTCTATCATATGTCTTTTGTTGTTTCGAATACGCAAACGCCCTTATTGGGACTTGATTTCATTAGAAAATGGGTTAAGACGATAGACTGTCAAAATAAACGTGTATGCCTATCGCGGCCTGAGGGAATAAGTTCAATAAAGTCTATATGTACCCCTAAGATGCAGGAGGAGACCAGTTGTCTGCCTGGGTGGTGGAAGAATCTTCAAACCCAATATAACATTATATTCCAACTGCCTGATTGTAGCGAGCGTCCAGGGCCGACGGTCGACCAGTTTAAGCTATGGCTAGAACTAAATGACGGTTACGAACCACCAAAAGTATATGGTGCTCCTCCAAAGAAATTAGCAGCAGCGACTCGAGCAACCCAAGAAATGATAGAAGCCGGCGTTCTTGAACCGTCATCATCTGTTTTTCGTGCTCCGATGGTTTATGTTACGAAAAAGGATGGTTCGCTCCGACCGGCGGCTGATTTTAGGCAATTGAACTCAGTAACTAAACCGGACCCGTATCCCATGCCGGCTCTGCGTGATCTGTTCTTACAGCTAGCGGGAGGCAAATGGTTTGCCGTGCTTGATCTTAAACAGGGATTTTGGCAAATAGGCGTGCGGCCCGAAGACCGATGGAAGTTAGCGGTACAAGTACCCCAAGGTCATTTCCAATTCACCCGGGTACCATTTGGCCTTAAAAACGCACCGAAAGTGTTCCAAAGAATGATGGACTCGTTCGTGTCTGACTTAACTTGTACAACAGCTTACGTAGACGATGTTATTATATGGGCCACTACTGAACACGAATTACGTGTGAGGCTGCAGAAGATGTTGGCCAAAGCTGTAGAATGGCGATTACATTTTAATCCAGAAAAGGTACAGATAGGTCACGAAGTGCGGTTCTTGGGGCACTTAGTCTCAGCGGACGGATGCATGCCGTTAGATTCGAATGTACAACCTATCAGGGATTATCCGGTGCCTACTACTAGAAAACAATTGCGCCGGTTTATTGGTATGGTGAATTTCTATAGACCATACCTCGCAGGGATGGCGGTTACGCAACAGCCCTTATCTCAGTTAACTAGTGCCAAGATACCATTTCGTTGGACGGAGGAGGCTCAACAAGCGTTTGTGCTATGTAAGCAGAAATTAATAGATAATAGGTAATATGTCAATTGTTACAGACGCGTCAGATATTGGTATAGGAGCGGTGTTACAAGCTGACGGACGTCCTGCGCAATATATAAGTCGCACACTCACTAAGGCGGAACAGAACTATACAGTCACAGAAAAGGAATTACTTGCCGTACAATCAGTATGTATTGAGAAGAAACGTGTACATCGAGCCATTGAAGAACTAGAAGAATACGATATATCAGTTCATCATAGAGCAAGAATCGAGAATGCGGCGGCCGATGCGCTCAGCAGAATTTCCGCTGTGGGAGTTTCGCCGCTTATAAAAGTCTCTGAAGAACAGGGAAGAGATGCTACATGTCAGGAAATAGTCAATCAATTAAAAAACGGCACAGTGGTGTCTGCACCATATAAAACGTTGAGTCTACAGAACGGCCTGTTGGTGCGGAAAGAAGGACAAACAGTGCAATGGTTTGTGCCAGAATCTATAAGAACAGAATTAATGGCCTTTTGGCCTGAAACGTTAGGACATCCCGGCGCTGGGCGGCTCATTGAGCCATTGCAGTCACGATTGTATTGGCCTGGCATGTCCAAAGAAATTCGTAGTTATTGTCAACAGTGCACTACATGCCAAAGTTGTAAACCAGAAAAACGAGAAAAAGTCACTCCGATTGCTTTCAATGCCACTGCACGGAACGAGTTTCTGCATATCGACCTGGTAGGTCCACTGCCGGTAGCTCGCGGCGGCGTGTCCTATGTGTTTTCCATGGTCGATAAGTTTACCCGATGGGTCGAGTTTGTACCACTGAAGAAGATCACAACAGAAAAGATTATAACGTGCTTAGAAGAGCGATGGCTCAGTCGATTCGGTGCACCACAAGTTATTGTTACCGATCAAGGCGCACAGTTTGAGTCGAAAGAATTTAATCAGTGGTGCAAAGACCTTGACATAAAGCATTCCCGCACAGCCACTTATCACCCGCAAACCAATGCGACAGCTGAGCGCGCACATAGGACGATGAAAGAGGTACTGCGATGTTGGTGCCACGAGAGCCCGGGAACGTGGAGAGACAAATTACATTTGGTCGAGCGGGCCATGCGCTTTACAGTCTCAACAGCTACAGGATTCGCTCCAACGACCATGGTCTATGGAGGACACATAAGACTGCCAGGTGAACCGGTAATCCAAGGATCCCATGAGCGCTGCACCATAGCGGATATTCAGGAATGACTAAAACAGTTAACTGAATATGTAGGCGCCACACAGCGACAAGGCTATGCAAGGCAACCGACACGCACTCGCCTAAAGGTCGGCGACTATGTCATGGTAGCGAAGGTCGAGCCCATGGCACTGCAGGCTGTCAATGATGGGCCGTATCGCGTGGAGAGGGTGGACGCAGAGCACAATACTGTTTTTGTTAGCCTGCCCGATGGACCACGAGCTGTTGCACTGGATCGTTTAAGCAGAGTGCGAAAGCCGATTCCTGAGGGGGGGGAAGATGTGGCAATGACCACCTTTAAGACAGATAATGAACAAAGGGTCTTATCTAGGGCAGACATTATTTCAACAGAAATTCCTCGCAGAAGCGCCCGTATAAGAATGAAGCAGTCAGCCCAATGAGAAAAGCAGACTTCGATCTGAAGTGAACATAAATTAATTAATGTGTAAATTTGTTTTATTAAATCGATGCTCGTTGTGCGAGCAAAATTCTATATATAATCGAGTAAAAATAAAGCATTTGTGGTACATTTAATATGTCTTCTGATGGGTTGGAAACGTTGATTCAGGCATTGACTTCTCAAATGAATAATTTAACTGCAGAATTAGGCATAATTAAGGCTCGTCTAGACGATACACTAATAATAAATACGGAAGACATACAAGTACGTGGACCATCCATCATAGGTGGACAAAACATAAGCCTTAACCATTTTTACATAATTTCTAACAGTCCATATAAGACCCCCCTGATCTATATATATATATATATTAGTTATTTCTCAATCATTTATCCGAAACCCTACAGTTCAGTGGATTTATGTGATTTAACACTCAAAACCCAGCAAACAGTGGACTAATTATTTGTGGTGCTTATTGTGACTTCTTTTACACGATTCTTTTCTTTGCTTAATAACATTTTGATTAATAAATCAATAAATTGATACCGTGGCCTTCTCACATCACCCTTCGGGTAAGGGTCATAGTTTAATCTTGAACGCAGATCGTAACTACAGCTGCCAGATATTATATAGGAGGGTAATTTCGCACTAAATAGATAACTAGGTCGCAGAGCTTCTTACATTAGCTACAAAACCTCCTACAAACGGACGTCAGTCGGGCGAACTGACGCGTCTTGAACATCCATGGTTATCATCAAATCAAGACGGGAATCTAAGAAATAAAATACATATATTTGGTGGAATTGTAGTCTTACATGAAAGAGGGAAACATTCTGTTTCATTAAAAGCGGTAATATTTATGACAGTTACATGCATAAATTGTATTTATAGATATCTCAAAATCTTTTGATTCTATATCTTTTAATGCTATTATGAAGGCGACCAATTTATTGAATACTGATGCGAATATTTTTAGATTACTCAGATACTATTTATATAATCGAAGAATGAGTGTTCAGGTAAATTATTTGAAATCAAAATCGCAAAAAATAACAAGTGGAATTCCACAAAGATCAAGTATTTCATTCTTTAAAATCCTAATTGCACATTTGGAAACTAAGATTCTTAACGGTCGAGTTTACGAATTCGCTGATGATATAAAAATAATCTTTCCAATTGATCCGAAAACTGTCAAGTTTTCAAAAAGTAATGACACCTGATTTGTACTACTTAAGTAGGTATTTGATAATACTAGGGATGAGAATTAACAGTAAAAAAGACGAAACCCTTAAAAATAGAGATGGAACAAGATGTAATTATGTTTATTTTCATGATGCTGTGATTAATGATGTTTTTAAGATCAAACTTCCACCATTAATCAAGAATTTAGGCATAACTTTTCAATGTACAGCTTCTTCTGAGAGATATTGAAAGGATCGTTAGCAGTGCTAGGAACAGATGGGCACCAATAAATAGAAATATTTTATCTAAAGATATAAAAATTTAAAAATGTATATAATTTGGATTAGACAGATACTGGATTATGCTGCCGCTACTTGGAATCCATTTAAAAGTGATTATCAAATAAGCTGGAAGATGTAAAGAAAATTGTGAAACATATCAGCCCTATGTCATGCACTATATACGCCAGTAGATTACAGTTTGTATCACTGCAAACTTTATTGTTTCGAAGGGATGTGCTATTACATGTGCTATTCCACTTGAACTAGTGGACTGGTGCTTATATGAATCCAATAAGGAAGATTCATGAAGTTGGAACTAGATCTGAACATTTGATCTCCTCCTTTGGTGAGAAATGTTATGAGGTTATACTTTTTTGAAATTTACAATAAATTATCAAAAGGGCTTATAGAAACGCCTCTCTAAGCTGTTTTTAAAAATTAAATCCTGCTTATCTTTATAATTTTGATAATACTTTCTGTGATTGAATAAAATACCATGATAATTGTGATCAGCAACATACATTCTTGAGATTTATATTTCTATATTCTGTATTATTAAATCGAAATGTTATGCAGTTAATCATCATGTGTTATTTAGAACTACATAATGTTACACTAATTTTACACCAATTTTTTCCTATTGTCAGGTCTGTTTAATCTGATGATGAATCTATAATTATTTGTGTAATCAATTATTGAACAAATGCGATTAATTGTAAGAAAGACCATTTTCCTCTGTCATAATAAATGTATCAAAATTGATATGACGAATACAAAGGATATATCTGATTTTTATGTTGAAAATCGTATGGATACTATTGAGATTTAATTATCTATATGGGAAATACTAATATGACATATTTATGTGATGCGATCTTTTTATATTGTTTATTTTACACATTATTATCTATTTGATGGAAATGTGTGGCCTTGAATCCAAATAAAGATATTCTATTCTATATTTTTCTAGACATACGCAGCTTCAGTGTAAGTTCGTTAATTGTTTGAGGCTTGTGAAAAAGGTTATTTACAAATTGTTATGACATAGATGAAAATAAATTTAATTTCACTGGGTTTTATCCTTTCATTAAGCAATATTATAAAATATATATCACCAAAAGAATGCTATCAATAGATCCAAGTGTATTGACTATCTGAAGCTCTCATAGAGACATCAAGTCAGACCTGTTATACAGTAGTATCTGACGACAAACGGAATCAGATATCAATGAGTGTGCATCAGAAAACAGGAAGAAAGCCTTATGAAAAACTAGTGACGAATATAATAGATCAAATCTTTAGTTCGTTTCAAAATGTATCCAGATTGTAACTGTTTCAGTGGTGGTGATGTAACCTTACCTCATTTGTAAACACCTGCACTAAGAGTTATACAAATGAATAAAATTATATTTTTCATGATGATAATATTTATCCTTATTGTTAATTTACACATTATATTGATTAAGTTGATTTTGTGTGAATATTCGTTTATGTTTAATATTAAGTCACAGACTTACGCGAGAATTTCAAGACAACATTTTTTTTTAAATTTGTAAATTGCATTGATCTTCTCATTACCGCGAATCAGGATATATAAATAACAGAAAAGCAAAACTTCTTCGCCACCAATTTTCTGTAAAACCGAGTTGTGTTTACAATATTTTTGCAATTTTTGAAAAATTAAAGTTCATGATAAATTAAAGATATCGCTTTTGAATATAGTTGAAGTTGGAAAAATGAGAGAGGTGTGGATTTGAAACCCAAAATACATTAAGATACTGACAAATTTAATGTTATAATTCCAACTTGGGCCAAGTGACCTTTCAGATGCCAAATAACTTATTAATATAAATATTATTATTAATTATTATTATTATTATTATTATTATTATTAATAATATATAATATTATTATAAATTCTTTTTAAATGCGAAATTGTTTTTTATCAGTGAAAAAAGTGCTTTCATTGAATATATCATCTAAAAATTGATAATTTGCTCTTAACAGCGATCTATAGACCTATGTATACCAGTTTAAATTATGCAATTATGTATTAGGTGTTGCGCGCCTAGTAAAAAATTAGTACAATTATGACCAGAAGGATAAACCAAAGACAACATGAACGGAAAGTATAATCTCATGCACATTCGTTTCGTGCTTACTGGCGACTCATCAGTAAAAGCCGGTATTACGCACTTTACCTACTATATATTTGGGTGAGGAATGCGGGAAAATAGGACGGTACAATCTCCTATACGAATGTGTAAACCTGCAGTAGTAAAGCTAACATCATATAGTATTTGACAATGCAACTTCAACGCTGATTATCTCTCTCATATATACTATATATATATATATATATATATATATATATATATATATATATATATATATATATACGAGTCACTAAAGGATACCAACACTATGGCTATTTTGTCAGTACCCGATACCAACATTATAGTACCGAAAAGATACATGGTACTAGTAAATTTGTTCATTTGTGCAGTCAGCCCTTGAATCAACGTTTCCAATCCATCAGAAGCAATTTGTAGATTTTTCCACACATGCTTTATTTTTAATGATATATATATATAGTATTTTGCATGGAAATGAGCATCGGTTTAGTAAAATAAATTAAAAAATATCAATTATTATATGTTCACTTCAGCTCGAAGTCTGCATCCATTATTGTGCTGACCGTTCCATCTTACTGCCGGCGCTTTGGCGAGGATTTTCTTTTGAATTAATGCCGGCATTATATAGGAACCTTGGTGCGTTCTTCGTCTCAAAGGTGGTTATTATTGTAGAGGCTCCACGCCTATTGTTATCTAAAAACCCCATTGATGCCAGATCGTGGTCAGTATTTAATTGTATAATAGAATCTGACAAGCTTGTACTCTCATTCGCATCTCTTAAATTCATATCTGCCATATCATGAGCTAATTTGCTAGTGTCCTCAAACTTAAGATTAGCTTCCATGTCGAACGTACTTAATTATTACTTTGATATTTAATATTAGGCAAATAGGAATGTGAAACTTTTCTCATTGCAAAACACCCGAACAAATAATCTGGAAAGAAATAGACGTGAAAAACAGAAATATTAAATTACCTGATTCAGAACGTCCCCTATGTACGATGAAAATTATAAGACGGTGTGAGCAGGAATATATTGTGGCGATCGAGTAAACGTAAAATGGAGTAAATGAGATAAATGCAGCACGCCGAATATATTACAACCAGTCACGTACAGATAACCAAAACTGAAATTGCGCACAATTCAAAGAATATGCACTGTCAAGTATTTAAACAAAGAATGTTCTCGAAAAATAAACGAATAATTTCTTTTTAAATAAAATTCGTTTCAATCAGCCAAAGTGGTTTAAATTTAACAATTATTGTCACTTTAATTATGTCGGAGGAAATATCTTCCTCTTAATACACCACCTTCTCAACAAAACGGCAAATAGTAGACGTAATCATCATCGGGTCATACGTATATTAGATATAATGTTGCAAATAGCAATATAATTCACAATTAGTCCAAATTGAATATATGTTAGTCAGCTGTAAAAATAATTTTTATGCAAAAATAGGTCTTAAAAACCATTCACTGTTAAACTAAATTGCCCGTCTTCTAGACGACAAAAATTAAAATGATTTATGTTTATAAAGAAAAATGTTTTGCACACAAGTAATTATTCCTACAGAAATGTCTGGATTGGAATGAGTATAGTCAATCGATTAAAAATACATGATAATATGAGCCTAGTAAAATTATTTGTTTATAAAGGAAAATGCTTTGTGTAATCCGTTTAAAGACTTTTATGACAAAAACTCAAAGAATACATGATGATGTTAATGGAGTTAACATTGAAAGTTATCACTAAAATTGAACATTGGAAAACGTTTAAAGATTTAAATGACAAACAACTCACAAATGTTTAATTCCTGGCTTTCTATAGTAAACAATCAATCATTTTCATAGTAACGAATAATCCAATTAAGCGAGATAAATTCACTGACACAATAGTTCACCGCGTGATCCTCTCGGATCGCGCGCGGTTCTGTCTATTTTATAAAAACACTATTAATTACAAATAAAATTGCAGTTCAAGAAATATCGATTAAAACTGCTTGAGACTAAAAGAGATTGTTTTAAGGACAGAGTTAGAATATTTGACCTTAAAGAGCACAGCGTTTGTAAAAATCGACCTTCGTTGGGTTGTAACACGGAGCCGCGTGTTACAGTCTAACCAGATAAACTGGGGAATGCAACGATCCAACGTAACACAATCCTCAATGCCATTTATTTCTATGATAACATGTCTTGTCAGTCATCCTCTTGATCTTGTATGGTCCTTCATAAAATGGTGTCAGGCAGTTCTTCCTATTTCCATTAGTTATATACACATGCAAAGCCGATCTTACATCAGAGGACACATAGCATTTGGTTTTAGCTTTTCTAGTCTTGGTCGGGGCCAAACGACACATCCTGTCTCTAAGTGCTCCTACAAACCAATCTACATAACTAGAAGCCCAAACAAGACTACTTGGAGTTTCTATTAGAAGATCTCCAGGCAACCTTAATGGTTCTCCATAAACCAATTCTGCTATGGAAGTTCCCAGTTTTGCCCTATATCTGTTGCGCATGGCGAGTAGTACTATAGGAAAATCGTGTATCCAGCTTGTTCCACTAGTACACTTTAACGCAGCTTTCAGTTCACGATGCAGCCTTTATACCATCCTATTTGCTAGTGGGTTGTATGCGCTAGTATGCAATACAGCTTTTCCCATGATATTGAGAGATCTTACGAAAAGCTCTGACATAAATTGATTACAGCGATCACTAGTGACCTTTACCGTAACACCATAACGCGATATCCAATTATGTAGGAACGCAAACAAGACTTCTTGCACTGTCACATCTTTTAAAATCGCTACTTCGAATTGGCGACTAAATCGATCTACCATAGTTAGCAAATATTTATGGCCATTGACCTCAGGCATATCGACAATGTCTAAATGTATGTGTCTGAACCGTCCAATTGGTATCCCAATATTCTATACCTCGGTTCTGGTATGTCTCCACACCTTACACGTTTGACACTTGGCACGGCCTCTTACACAAACCCGTATGTATTTAGACAGGTGCGGCCATACATATCTGTCATTAACTAATCGAATGGTTGCTTTTATGAATGGATGTCCCATGTCGTGTAAAACTTGGATAATTTTAGCCCATAACTCCAACGGCACATATGGTCGTGGTTGACTTCTTGAGGTTTCGCATAACAACCACTTGCCACTCAGTAGCTTTCGAATATATCCTGATCAGCTTGGATTTTATCTTCAAAAGGGTTAATTCCGTCTTTGGAAAGTATATGACCAAGATACTTAACTAAAGAGCATCCGATTTTACTCTTATTATGTTTGACCACTAATCCATATTGTTCCAGCCTGGTCAAAACCGTTTCCAAATGCCTACGATGTTCATCGCGTGAGCGACTAAAAGTTATAATGTCGTCTATGTACACCCTCGCAAATGGGCAATTCTGAAGGATTTCTTCAGCCAAACGCTGGAATGTCTGACTGGCATTTTTCAAACCAAAAGGCATTTGAAGAAGTTCATGCGAGACCCTCCTGGAAATCTGACTGCGGTGAGTGGTATCAAACTTACCCTTATTGGTATCTGATATAACGCTTTCTGGAGATCTAAAGCTGAATAAATCTCATATCCCATTATATCTCGGAGTAGAGTACTCTGGTTAGGGAGAGGATAAGAATCACCCTTCGACATTGAGTTTAATAGACAATAATTTCCACAAACCCTCCATTGACCCGGTTCAGGTTTGGGAACTACCACTATTGGGGAAGCAAAGTTGGAATTTGGCCCTCTACAAATCCACTCTTCGCGCAATTGGTGAAATTCAGACACAGAAACTTGTTGCTAGTGTTGTGCCAATGGTTGAGCCTTTAGCGAACAAGGCAACGGAGACACCAATTCTATTTGGTGTTCTACTCTTGTCTTCAATCCAGTTCTTTTGACACTGAAATGCTGAAACACTGCTAGGTGCTTCTCAATGATATCGGCAAAGTCATGTGCGACCGTTGGACGGGGTAAAATAACTGTTCTAACTGCCGATGTGTTAAACTCAGTATGTGTTGACACCCCTACAACTTCTGAGATAGTCCTAGCTTTGGGATCTAATGTCAGTTTTAAATGTGCCAAGAAATCACTCACAATAAAATGGTCCTTGACATGGGCTACGAGAAAATTTCATTTTAAAAGATGCATTCGGTTGCGCAGTGCTGTCCTTCTTGTTGTAGATTTAACCGCATTTTTCTTGTGCGGGACAATTGATAGCACTCATAGGTCGGTAAAATCTTGATTTTTCCTCATTTTCAGGTGATGTAATTTTCGGCCTCAGTTGATGGGTTCTCACTTGTCCCTTCTTATTTAAGCCTTCAATTAGCTGATTATCTGAAAATGACGTTGGAACAAGATTTTCCATTGTTCTTTTTCCAAATTTTTGAGTCCGAATTTCCAGGCTCATCTTCAGGGTTGACACAATACGCACAGGAGTAAAACACAACTTGTGGCAAATGTGGTATCCTCATTCAAGACAGATATATTTATATATATTTTAATTTCAAATGTATTTTGAACTGTCTTCCTAATATCCGGTCTTCATACCTAGTCTCTAATACTCAAATGTATACAAAAAACATAGCCTTGTCCCCCTCCGCGCACACAACCACCTATAAACATGTGTATTTTACTGAAGTGACATTTTATTGAATAACTCTATGCACACCTAATGGATTGACAAACACGCCAATCCATGTCTATATTTTAATTTCTGTTCCGGACGCATTGAAAGATCAACAAAATTTTGATTTCAATCCTGCAGTAATCCTCACATGCCCCAAGTTTACCTAATCCCATCCAGCTTGCAATTGGCTATAGACTGAGAGAGAGGTTAATAAAACTATTGAAAGAATTTATTGTATTATTATCGTTTTGACAAGACCGAATACGGTGTCTAGACTAACGAAATCGGCTCTCAACCAAATACACATTAATACTCATATCCTATATAAATTAGTTTCTCCATTAAAATATCTGTGTCGAAATCATGTATATACCTATATAATAAATTAGTATTATATATATATATATATATATATATATATATATATATATATATATCTTTAACTGTGATACTAGAAAACAATTCTGTTAGTTTTAAGCAGTTTTAATTGAGATTTCTTGAACTGCAATTTTATTTGTAATTAATAGGGTTTTGTTTATTAAATATACACACCCGCGCGCAATACGCAGGGAACATGCTGTGGATTATAGTGCCATAGTGGAATTACTCTTCTTCTTTGAATTATTCGCAGTTTATACAAGAGATTTACTGTTTGTATTTGATTCTACGTATCAGAATTTCAGAGTACAATGGATTATTATAATTGAATAAGTTAAAACCATAGCAAATAGTGCATTAATTATTTGTGAAGTTTTTTCATTGAAGTTTTATATGATTTTAGTATATCCATCATCTGTGACAACTTTTACCAGTGACTTTATTTATATCATCATATATTTTTCAATCGGTTACATGTATTCAACACATTTCAGACGGTTGTGAATAGTTTATTTCTTGAGTTGACATTATATCGTTTTGCTGCCGTCTAGAGCAGGGACAGTTTTGTTTAACTGTTAATTGATAATTACTTGTGTATAAGACATTCAATTTGGTTGACAGTATTTCGTTCTGTTGCCGTCTAGAGCACGGTCAATTTGGACTAACTATGAATTTTCCATGCAATATTGTGTACAATACATATGTGATCATTTGAATTAGCCTTCTCACATCACCCATCGGGAAAAGGCCGGGGATTGATCATAAGCAAGTATCTCAACAGCAGCTACCAGTTCTATGTAGGAAGATAGCAACCCTGCAGAATACTCCCTACAATATAGTCATATATATATATATATATATATATATATATATATATATATATATATATACATTACATTCGCTACTTGACTGCCCTTACTTATTCATTGGAATTTGATAAATTCCACCAAAATTTTAGTGAGATTATGATGGCCAGTTGTCTAAGGATGATGGAATAATTTGTGGTTCACAAGGTTTTTATCATTACCATGAACACGGGGCTTTCTTAACGGTAGAAAAAACTGATACTGAACTGTCAAATTCTCACTATATTGTATTTTACGGTGATCTGGCACAGGTCGATGAATAAGTGACCTGTTAATCTTAATTTGCGCACTTCTGCGAACACTTACTGTTGAATTCATTTGAACTCTTATTACAAACTTGGCGCGTTCTCGGTCTCAAAGTTAGAATATTAACTTCACTAGCTCTGTTGACGACGATATTGCAAATGACTATCTGATCTTTTTTGAGAAAGCTTCTCCACAATCTCAAATTCGACAGCGGAAATCAGTGACGATGACTCCAGGAATTTCACATCTTAGCAGCCATGGTCGTCCAAGCTATTTAGAACATTAAGTCATCATGAAGGGAAGGCATAATACAATGTTCTGAATTTGGTTTACCTTTCTTTTCCTATTTTAATTAAATTATTACTGGATGTTCAACATTGCAATCAAAACATCAATTTTATCAGTATGGTATCTCCGTTAGCATAATTGCTCTTCCTGGGTTGGGAAATATCCACTGCTTGCTGAAGTTTTTATAGGTGTCTGTTAATTACTGTTTCAAATCCTGAATGGCTAAATTGAGTGATCTCGTTCATTCCAATAAACAGTTTTTGAAGATCTTCTCTATTAAGGAACTTCATTGTATCTCAAACATCCAGTGATTCAAAAATTCTCTGGATAAAACTTTCTACAAGGAAATATATTCCTTTTTTAAATCATGAATATAACTCTTTTGGTGATAAACAGGGATATTATACCAGGCGCTCTACTCCCACTAATCTTGCTTGCGCTTTGATCCACCTTTATTCCACTAGTTCTCAATGACACAGTTGCACTCTCTATCTTGATATTTCAATGGCATTCGACACTTTCTTCCTGTCAGCAATTGAATGAGACTTATTAAGTAATGGAAACTGCTGTCGCGTCTTTATTTTTATCAGTTACTATCTCAAAAACTGATCAAACACTATAAGATTCAATAACGAAAAATCAAAATCAAACATTATTCTTTCTGGTGTTTCGCAAGGATAAGAAATTGGCACTTTAATTTTCAATCTTACACCGATAAAGTTTTAGGATAACAAATTAAAATATTACAGTTAAATACTGTTTGTTGCGAAGAACTAATATATATGCAAGTATGTATTAGGTTTTGCGAACCTAGTAACAAATTAGTTCAGTTGTGACCAGGAGGATAAACCAAAGGCAGCATGAACGGAAAGTATAATCTCATGCACATTCGTTTCGTGCTTACTGGCGACTCATCAGTAGGAGCCGGTATTACGCCCTTTAACCACTATATATTTGGTACAAGAATATATAGTGGTTAAAGGGCGTAATACCGGCTCCTACTGATGAGTCGCCAGTAAGCACGAAACGAATGTGCATGAGATTATACTTTCCGTTCATGCTGCTTTTAGTTTATCCTTCTGGTCACAACTGAACTAATTTGTTACTAGGTTAACAAATTAAAAGCCAAGTTTTTCGAAATTAGACTTAAAATGGCAAGTATAAAACAAGCTTAACGAAACTTATACCCGACCCTATCTATCCATTGCGGTCTACCAACTTCTCGCTAGATATAGTGATCATTAAATCTGCCATGTACTTGGGGATCAAGAACTCTAAGTCACGGGATTTCTTACTGAACCTCAACCAAGTCACATCTTAATTCTTTAAATTAGTTCGTATAACTTAATTTAAGACACAGAAACCTATCCTGAGATTTAAAATTCAAAGCCTGTGTTTTGAATTTAATGTTCTATGCCAGAACTTTTTAGTGCCATTTCGCACTGACTTTCACTTTTTCTTAAAAGACGACTGCTATTCTTCTCCTTTCAAATCTCATACCCTTATGGTTTAGTCGTCATACACTGTTAATCATCTTTGTACACAGGGTCTCCAAGAGCTTCTGTTATCAAATTACTTTATTTCTTACCATTCACATTCCACGCGTAATTGTGATTTCTAAATCAAATCCAACCATAGTTCATAAGTTAAGAACACTGTTACTTTATAATACAATAATTTATTGACAAATAGTATTTCGTCAGAACCACGCAGCAAAGCGTACCACGCAACTCGAGATCTCTACTCCAACTTTCTTACCATCATTTACCAAGACAATCAAAAATTTCGACAATATGTACAAAAGGAACTTCAAAAAAATTACGAGATTTTTTTAAAAAACGCAATAATGTTTATGAAACCAGCGATAACATCAAATGTCCAAAAAATAAAATTTGATTTATTTTTATATGAGGAGTTAATTGATGTCCAATAAATAATTACACCCACATACCAATTCAGATCTCCAATAAAGTAGTGTAACCGCTCAAAATAAATTCGCCCACATATTACGTAAATGAAATTCAAATCCAATTTACGCGGCACCAATTAAAAACAAGCGAAAGTTAACGTTAACCAATGGCGTGCGCGCTTTCGATTCAAGGCTATTTAAGCACGGTGAATTTACCATGCCAGTCTGTTTTCGCGTTTGCCTTCTTCTGTGCGCTACGTGTGCATGCTGTCTGCTGTCATCACCTACGCTAAATTTTGGGCATGCTTTACACACATTGGCAATTTCAGTCACGCCAATCTTGTTGCTGCAAAACTAGAGAGATAGAACAACATCTACTTTTGGTCCCTCAAGTGTGCAAGTTACTGCAGATCTTCAACGAGATTTCTCAGTCACTTTCTCGCTACCGATGTCAACGCCACAACAGACGGAACAATGACCCAGTCAACCAGAGCTGGTCTCAAGTTTCTAGGAGTATTTCTAGACACTGCTACACTAACTAACTTTCTCTGCATTTGCCGGAGAACGCAATACCGGCCCTAAAAATGACCCTTCAACAGTACACAAACTCAGACATTCCTGGCTTCTAAATGACTTTGTAACGTCGTACGGCATGTACTTAAATCTGGGGCGTTTATAAAATTGGCGACCGCGCCACGATACCGAGAACAGTACTGTTTTTTACTTATTAACAAATCACAAAACCTTTAGTATAAATAAAATCGACTGGGTTTCATTTCATTTTATTTTTTTGGGAGTACAGTTAATTGACAAATAACATATTTCACGTTTTACTCTGGTTGTTAATCTTTCTAAAGTCAAGGGCTTGTTGGCAATTTTTTGTGAATTTATTTTTGAGGGAAGGTGTTCTAGTCAAAATTTTTCTCGAACGTACAAAAATGTACACATTGGTTATCTCGTGTGCCAATCTGGAATGTGTACCCAGAATTTTTTTGATTTTGTGAGAGAAAATTTTTGACTGTACGAAAGTGCAGAACTGTGACTTGTGATTTTATGGAAGAACTAATTTCATCTGTTTTCTGCGCTCATTGAAGACCGATTCAACTGCTCTAGATTTTGTTTAAATTCTGGAAGCATCTTTTTGGTAATTGTTTCGTTTAAAGTCTTTTTATACATTTCATCTTGCTTTAAAATTTATGTTTTTAAGATCCTATTAAATTGTTAACAAGTCAGGTTAAATTTTAGATACTGATTTTCCTGTTTGGGTAGAGTTTGCGAGCTTTTCTTTTTGCACGTAGACTCCGCTTTCTCCCCGTTTCCAGATTATGACAGTCATCAAAAACTGTCAAAGGATTTAACTTAACTACATTCAGAATTGCAGCGACAGATTTATCAGAAGCATGAGGCCATTAGAAAACTACCCAATCCCATTTTGGGCCTCCAAAATCAAGTAGGATCTTTTCTGGGTCCCACTGAAACTGTGCAGATAATAAATAAATATGCGAAGTTAAACATGCCAAAAATTGGCCCCATTGATATTTTAAGGGAATTGCGGAAACGTTGGTACAAATCCAATATTTCTGATCATGAGGCTAAGGTTGTTTTTATTAACAATCTTCAACAGTCACTAAAATTATTCGCCAGATAGTTCCCCAACACTCTCGCTATAGATGACTTCTCTGATAAATGCGAAACCTAAGTTAAATTCGACATGCTTTTGTCCTTCTCCGCAGGATGATAGGATCTCCTCTTTAGGGAGGACAATAGCGGACATGGCTAAAGTTCTAGAATAATTGGCCATAGGGAAATCTTTTAACAGATATGCCCCAAATAATCACCAAATTTTTTTTAAATTCAAGTCAAGTCTGTCTATGACGTTCAGAAGAATTTCCGAATGAATGCTAATTTCTACATATGACGGGAAAGACCACAGAAAACAGGCGCAGGTGAGCATCAGGATCGGGAAAACTATACCGCAGAAAATAGAAGACCGCATCAACAGCATCAACGGGCCCACACGGAAGCAATCACTTACAACCTGACATTCCTATTGACTCTTTTCGTCCGCGCCGAATTTGCTACATAGACAGCCATACTGGCAATGTCATTCGCAATCACCAGCCTACTTGTTTGCATGGCCCGGCCAAACAGCCCAACGTACTTCTGCATCTCCTTGATTTCAGAACTGGCGAAGAATTCATCGTAGACACAGGTGCAGCAGTCTCAGTTCTCAAGGGTGAATCAATGGCCGAGATAATGCTATAGTTCTACTGCAATGCCATACAGATTGTTTCTCCATACCTGTTGATGTTTAGAATCAAAGGAGAATTGTTGACATTAGAGGCTCACCCAGAAGAGACTTCTCGCTCCAAAGCTATCTAATAGCCTAGAAGTACAAAGAAGTACTCTTGGTGACGAAGGAACCAGTTTTGTTTCCAATCTGACGTCTTGCATAGGAAATTGTTAAAGAAGTGACTGTGAGCCGCCTTTTTAATTTCATGCCTGTATAGATTTATTTGCGCGTGAAGAGCGTTGAATACACGTGTGATTATAGAAGAGAGAGATTTTGTTAAATATATTGGGAGTGTGGTTGGATTGAATTAAAGAATTGATATAGCGCATAGCGTAGTGGTGATTTTGGTGAGCAAAATTTGAGAGGGATAGGAAAGTTGTGATCCTATGAGTGAAAGAAATGACTCGTAAATGTCGGGTAAACCATAGCGATAGAATGTTAGACAGAAGCAGGCTTTCCCGATAACTCTCGCTGTCGTCTGCATATTTAAACAGATTTAATAGATTGTCCTCAGCCTGCACCTATGCCAGTTTTAGGTTGAAGAGTATAGGACTAAGTACGGAAACCTGGGGAAATCCAGATCTGATAAGGGCTGATCTTTAGTGATTATTTCCGACTTTTACATTTGTGTAACGGTTTCGGAGATAGTAACTGATTAGGTTGATGACGTTGACGCAAAACCACTGCTCAATAAGGCGGATTCAATTGCCGAAAACGACAATGACTCAAAAGCCTTAGATATATCTAGAAAGGGGAGAGTGCTTTCATGACCAATAATAATAATATTAATGAAATTAATAATAATAATAATAATAGTTATTTGGCAACGAAAGCAAGCTGGTCCAACAGTTGGAATTAAAATATTTAATTATCCGGTTTCTTAATAGTTCTTTTGTTGAATTCCATAGCCACGTCTCCCATTTCTCAAACTTCCACTATATTCAGAATCGATACAATTTACAATATCATGAACCCTTATTTTTCAGAAAATTGAAAAAATATTGTGAACCCAACTCGGTTTTAAAGGATAAACGGAGCCGAAAATGTTTGCACTTTAATCTTTTATCTATGATATGCTGCATCACGGTAATAAAAAGATCAATGCAATTTACAAATTTTTCAGAAAAAAATTTCTCTTCAAAAGTCTCGCGAAAAGCTGTGACTTAATATTAAACATAAACAAATATTCACGCAAAATCGCTTAATCGATGCAATTTGTAAATTTTCCATCTTCTATTTAATATGGATAAATAATTTTATCGTGAGAAAATATAATTCTTTTGTATTTGTATAAGTTTTACAATGCAGATGTTAACAGATGAGGCAAGGTTACATCACCACTACTGAAGTAAACGCAGTCTGGATACATTTTGAACTTGGCTCTGTTTGTCGTCAGATCCTACTGTCGCGGAACTGCTTATTATGCCGCGAAGAATTCAAATACGGTATGTCGCTCCTGTCAGATGTCGTAACTGGACACATGCGTGGAGATGCAGCTGCCACTTTGTTTGTCATTATGGCCGAACTTTGAAGAGCCTGGAGTCTCTATTCAAGGCCTCCCTGGGCGCTGGATATTTCACCGTATCTGGTAGGATCCAGCAGCATGAACATGATGGCCTCATGTGGTTGCAAGCCTGGTAAAGACTCGGTTAGCTTCGAGAACCACCGCTTGATACGTGCCATGGTATCCATGGGCATCTCACCCCTTAATGGTTTCAGGCTGTATAATTCTAAGAACACTTCCTGAGGCCTAGCCCGGAAATGATCCAACACGCGTCTTTTTGTATTCTTCATACGTGAGGTCAACCGGCAATTCCAATTGGACTGCTTCTGTCCGGTCCACTAATTCCTGGACAGCTACACGCACAATAGGTGCTTCCAGTGTAAATTCTTGGGCTCGAACTGATGCTTCAAATTTTTCGAACCACAACTGTCGCCTTTCCACATCTAGTGGTGCCAACATCGGCTTAAACTCTGATGATGGTCTGAAATAACTCATCGATTCGGCTGAAAACGCTGACATATTTCCTCCTGATTCCTCTTCCGCGCGGTCGCCATTGTTTTGTCCACCTATTTTGGATGATCCACGTACTTGTATGTCTTCCGTGTTTATTATTAGCGTATCGTCTAGACGAGTCTTAATTATGCCTAATTCTGCAGTAAAATTATTCATTTAAGAAGTCAATGCCTGAATCAACGTTTCCAACCTATCAGAAGACATATTGAATGTACCACAAATGCTTTATTTCTATTCAATTATATATAGAATTTTGCTCGCACAACGAGCATCGATTTAATAAAACAAATTTACACATTAATTAATTTATGTTTACTTCAGCTCTAAGTCTGCTTTTCTCATTGGGCTGACTGCTTCATTCTTATACGGGCGCTTCTGCGAGGAATTTCTGTTTAAATACTGTCTGCCCTAGTTAAGACCCTTTGTTCATTATTTGTCTTAAAGGTGGCCATTGCCACATGATAGCAAACGTTGGATTCAAAATTATAAAAGAGAGCGCCAGGTTTGCCTAATTGAACCAAAAAGTGTGATAATGCTTGTACCATTTCCATCGGGAGAAATATTAATATGCATTTTTTGTCAAATTTGATAACAATATAATATTCATTTTGAAAAATATACATATATTCATATATATATATATATATACATATATATATATATATATATATATATATAATAAATTTGTTTGGAATCAGGAGGACAAGTAGATTATAGGGTTAGTAACTCCGTCCACCCTACAAGTTTTGCCACAGACGGGATTTTAAATCATGCTATATATGATTCAAAGTCTTGGAAACTTCCACTGTGTCACCTTGACCCATACTAAAAATTAGTGCCTGTACCACTTTATGTTTTGCTATCATTCCTTCACTTGCAATCATCAATCTGTCATTATACAGTAGAAGCTATGTCACTTTTTAGAAATTATATTGAATTAAATTGGAAATGTTCATATGTATATTAAATTTTAGCGTATAAAATGAACCTTGCAACATGTTGCAACACTTTGTTCGTTTTTGTTCTTAAAGCTATGTTCGAATGGCGATAGGATGAAGCGATCATTTCATGAAAAATCACCCGATGCAATTGTTAGGATCCAGGTTACGAGTTTCATAAACATTAATCAAAGTTTATACGCATTTTGCAGTACAAATGAAGCATTGTATAAGGTAGCAAATTGAATTCAATGAAGGTACAGGCCTCGTCTCTCTTTCTAACTCTAACTACTTGTCAAAATTTAGCCGCGACAGGGCTTGAGTAGGTTTACATATGATTTAGAGTTCGTCAATATCCACGTCGCGACTCTGCCTCACAATAAATACAATTTTTAGCTGTTGGATAGCTTTTACTTCAGTTGGAGCCTATGAGGCATTTCTATCAAGATAAAGTGTCATCTAGCTAGCCTTGATTTGCCATGATAAGACAGACGTGACGCTACCTGGGATTTTAGTATTGAACTGAACATTTAAACTATTGAACAATCACTGATTGAGTGGGTGGCAATAGCAATATTTAAAATAAAGCTAGCGATCTATGTTGATTATGGTTTCAATTGAAAATTGGCCACATCTTTGTTGGAGGGGATATAATCAAGTTCGTTTTTCCCTCGTGTTTGGCAGTGAACAAATTAATTTAGTAGGTTGTCCGCAAACAGCCGAAGCAACGTCTGAATTTATGAAGTTATATTTTGCCGGTTAGCAATAGGAAGGTTATGGTCGCTCCCAACGGTGTATTGATCGAACATTTGATGAAAAAAAGTGGACATAATTTGAGCCCCGTGTGTGTCGTCGAATATTGAGGGATGTGGATGTCTGTAGATAATGCAAACAGATAAGTTTTGGTCTAGAATCAGTAGCTGAAAAGAAAAAAAATCTAATCATAGTTTATTAGATGCAGAAAAACGTTTAGGCATAATAGAGGAACGAACATAGACGGCCAGACCACCTCTTTGACTAACAGTTCTGTCACTTCGAAGGAAAGTGTAACCATTAATGAGGAAAAGATCATCGCAGTGTATGGAAGAGGGCAGCCCTGTTTCAACAAGTAAACACACGTCTAGCTTGTTGGAGGGTAAAAGTGCTCGCAGTTGTTTTATTTTGGGTGTACGCGATCTACAATTGATAAGAATTGCTGAAAGGGATCCCTGAGAAAGAGGATTAGTTCTGGAAGGAGAAGCAGGCGGGAGTTTTCTGCTGACTACCGTATCAAGACCGCGCCTGATAAGGGTGCCTGACCGCTAGCTGACGAGAGGGGAGGTGTCAGCATTGATCTGGATTTCCTAAGTCCTTCAATAATCAGGCGGGTGAGGTAAGTGTAGGATTAGAAAATAGGACGAAGGCGAGTTATATGGTATCGAGAGATTGATCGGAAGCAGCGTTGCGGAGGTGAAAGTGGAATAGATCGGATTAGGGGCACATTCTCCACTGTCCTGGATGGTGTCGGTGTGTTTGGAAGAGTAGGAAGTTGTGAAGGGTGAATCGATGGCCGCGATGTCGTGGGGGTCATAAGTTTTATCGGTTTCAGAACCTCGGCACCGGCCGTGTGCATGACTTGACGTGAGGAATTGGGACTGTTAAATTGATAAGATGCCTGAAGTCAATGGCCAAAAGTATTTACCAACAATGGTAGGTCGTTTTAATCGCCAATTTAAAGTAGCGTTTTTGAAATATATGACAGCTCAAAAAGTCTTGTTCGCATTCCTACATATTTGGATATCGCGTTATGGTGTTTCGGAAAGAGTCACTAGTGGTCGCGGTAGTCAATTTATGTCAGAGCTTTTCGTAAGATCTCTCAATATCATAAGAACAACTGTATTGCATACTAGCGCATACAATTCACGAGCGAATTAGATATTAGAAAGGCTGCATCGTGAACTGAAAGCTGCGTTAAGGTGTACTAATGGAACAAGCTGGATACACGATCTTCCTATAGTATTACTTGTCATGCGCAACAGATATAAGGCACAGTTAGGAACTCCAATGGCAGAATTAGTATATGGAGAACCAATAGGTTTGTCTGGAGATCTTCTAAGAGAAACTCCATGTAGTCTTGATTGGGCTTCTAGTTATGCAGATTGGTTTGTAGGCGCACTTAGACATAAGATGTGTCGACCAAGATTAGAAAATCAAAAACCATGTGCTATGTGTCCTCTGATATAATATCGGCTTCGCATGTGTATGTAACTAATGAAAATAGGCAGAACTGCTTGACATCATTTTACAAAGGACCATATAAGGTCAAGTGGATGATTGACAAAAATGAGGGTTTTGTTACTTTGGATCGTTGCATTCCACAGTTTATCTGGATTGAGGATAGGACTGAATTACCAGATGAGTTGAATTACCATCGTTTCATGGACGAATCTCATGTGTGCAATCGAAACACGCAGGCACATAATACAACGCAGCAACTTTCATAAGACGCGCTGTCGAACATATCAACATCTTATCCTACCGAGTTACAAGATCAAAATATTCTGTCAACATCATGGGAATTAGCAGTGCCAGTGACAACTTTACAGGGCGCGATGTCGACGTCTGAAGCGCCATTATGCACAACTAATTCATGAAGAATCCAACATCAGCCGAAGAATAATGGTTACGTCTATTATTAGCGTTTTTTGAGAAGGTGGTGTATGTAGAGAAAGATATTACCTCCGACAAAAATTAAAGTGACATTTATTAATAAATTTAAACCACCTTGGCTGATTGAAACGAATTTTATTTAAAAAGAAATTATTCGTTTACAGTCTAGAACACTCTTTGTTTAAATACTTGACAGTATATATACTTTTGAATTGTGCGTAGTTTCAGTTTTAGTAATCTGTACGTGACTGGCCTGACTTTCCTCAGCAAGCTGCATTTATTCCTTTTTCTCCAATTTACGTTTATAATTACTAGATTTTCATAATATACTCCTGTCATATTAGGAACGTTCTGAAACAGATAATTTAATAATTCTGTTTTTTCGCGTCTTATTTTATTCCAGGTTAATTAATCGGGTATTTTGCTTCGTAAGAAGTTCACATTCCCTTTGCCTAACACTAAGTTATCAAATTAATAATTAAGTACGATCAGGATGGAAGCTAATCTTAAGTTTGAGGACACAAGCAAATTAGCTCAAGAATTAGCAGGTTTGAATTTAATAGATGTGAATGGGAATTATAACTTATCAGATTCAAATGGGCAAATTAAGATTAATAACGACTTGGCATCTATGGGGTTCTCAGTTACTAATAGGTATGGAGCCTCTACAAAAGCACGTCACTGCAATATTTAAAGGATAAAGCTTTAATCAATCAGCATCCGTCTTGAGCAATTCCAAAAGTAGGCGTCTCTCTCAACCAACCTACATTGCTGGTCTGCTTACTCTAATCTGTCAGCCTCCGCTATGTTTTGACATCGCAAATCAGACTACAGATGTGATATACGGGCCTCACTATTATCCGTACATTGGCGCCCAAAAACACTCCTAATCCACGTGGCTCTCAATGCAAAATAATACATCTAAGTGTCCGGCCAAGTCCCAAACCAACCCTATGTCACTGCTCTTTCCATTAATTTTGATACTGCCTTTCCTGATAAGAGAAACGTCTCTACAGCGCTGCTTTTACCTAAAAGCAACACAAACCCTCCACCTGCGCCGCCAGGTCTGCTCAGCTTTGTAAGTTTTGTTCGGCCGTCGTCAAAATTTCAATGCGTGTAACATGCCAAACCTTTGCTAAAAATGAAACAGGGAAAGAATGTATTGACGAAGATCAATCGCTTCTCATAGAAAAAGCATCGCCCTTATGAGCCCCCGCATACAATCCTATCGTCTTTGAAATCTCTGTCAGTTTCATCCTACCGACTGTTGTGTCACCTATATTGGATGGGCCGTGCACTCGGATATCGTCTGTGTTATTGTCAGTGTATCGTCCAGACGAGACTTAATTATGCCTAATTCTGCAGTTAAATTATTCATTTGAGAAGTCAAACTTTAAATCAACGTTTCTAGCTCATCAGAAGCCATTTTAAATGTATGAAATATGCTTTATTTTTACTCAATTATATATAGAATTTTCCTCGCATAACGAGCATCGATTTAATAAAACAAATTTGCAAATAATTATTAATTTAGGTTCACTTCGGCTCGAAGTCTGCTTTTATCATTGAGTGGACAGCTTCATTCTTATACGGGCGATTCTGTGAGGAATTTCTGTTGAAATAATGTCTGTTCTAGATAAGACTCTTTGTTCATTATATATTTTACAGTTGGTTATTGCCACACCGACGTATTAATTAATTATTTGATTGGAATAAAATGCGCCAATTTTTTTCCAAAAATCAGTCAACTACGGACATTGCATTCTTCTAAAAAGCTAAACATGATTTCTTTCTGTTTTTGCAGGCGACACTCACTAACACTAGTAAAAGTAATCTGGCCTCGGGAAAAAACCGCCGCCTCAGCTCTCTGAAACATTGTTCCTTCCTGCATCTCCCACACTGCCAAGTATCCCTCTTTCTGATATTACATATAACAAATTTCATCAAATACAATGCATTCAAAGTAAACTGCTATACCATATAATTAAGTAAAATAATCATATGGCTCTCTATTAATATTAAATGTTCAACGCGTGCAGACTTCAAACCGGCTAAGCCATCTTTCTTTTCACAAAACCGTACTTACAATTTCATGGCAATACCATGTGATTCTTTCGTTTTCTTGAAGTCTTCATCTGTAACTTTCATTTGACGCTCACGCAAGGCCAATATCCCAGCTTCCATGCATATTGTCTTTATATCGGCACCAGAAAGTTCGTCCTTTGACTGCACATAATACTCCAATTCCACATTCGGCTAGTGTGGATTCCAAAAATACGACGTTTGGTCTTCTCGTCGGGAAGAGGAAATTATATCTTTTGATAAATTCGACTTGGACGAATAAGAGCAGGATCGAGAGTCTCAATACGATTGGTTGCCATAATAACTATAACATCGCCACGAGAATCAAAACCGTCTAACTGATTTAACATTTCCAGCATGGTACGTTGAATTTCACATTCGCCACCACAGTTATATTCGTATCTTATTGTGCCGACAGCGTCAATTTCATCGATAAACACAATGCTTGGAGCATGTTCTACTAGCCTAAAAAGCTCACGAACCAATTTTCGACCATCGCCTAGATATTTTTTAATAAGCTCAGAGTCAACAACACGTAGAAAAGTAGCAGAAGTTAGGTTGGCAACTACCTGTGCCAGTAACGTTTTCCCTGTTCCAGGAGGACCATACAAAATATCACCCTTAGGAGGCTTAATCCCCATTTCTTCATAAAGTTCATGATGCATAAGAGTAAGTTCTACGGATTCCTGTATTTCTTGAATTCGAGCATCAAGCCATCAATATTAGCGTAAGTTTCCTGTGGGGCTTTGTCAAGCTTCATTACTGTCACCATAGTGTCAGTATTATCTGTCAAGACACCAACAACAGCGTGGACCTTGTGATAAAGAGGGATCGAGCACACAGGTTCAAGCATATATTTATCCACAAATGATAAAATACTGACGTAATGCTCATTTCCAACAGACGTCAAAACAGTAACATGATTATCATCAATAACCTCTTCAGGTGTACCGATTGACATTGGTGTGCCACGAAGGTCATCAACCTTAGATCTTTCTTCTTCGTGCTTTTCTTCATCAGTTTTTAAACGCTCTTGAGTTTTTCATCCATCAAAAGGTAATCTTTTATACGCTCCAACTTTAGTAATCGCAGTGTGGCGCTACTTGTAGCAGTTTGCTGGCAATATCAGGGCCTTTAAATTTCTTCTGTTTACTTACCCGTGTAGGAATAGGTGGCTCATACGCTCTTCGTTTTTGCTTATCGTATTTCTTTTCTTCAGGTTGAGATTGTTTCTGACCCATTACTAAGCGAACTAAACTCCTAGTTAAAATGCGCGACATCAATACATATCTGCTAAATGCCAATAGCCTCAGTATTTGTCATACGGATCGATTATCTATTAATCTGGCTTCTACGTGTGCCAATCACGACGGTGTTGCCGCAGATCTTCAACAAGGCAATTCTGAGCCTTCACACAGCAACTCCCCTCTCTAGTTTTGACTCCACAACGTAAGAACACCAACCAGTCAATCAAAACCGGTCGCAAGTGTCTAGAAGGACATCTAGACACCGCAACACTATTTATCTTTCTCGGCATTTGCCGGAGAACGCAATTCCGGTCCTGATAAACGCCATCCACAGTAACTGTCTCTCATTATCTACGGCCTTTATCTTTTTGTAAAAGTCGCACGGCATTTACTTGCAGCCGTAGCGTTTAGAAAAATATCATATTAATAAGATGTGATTGTGAAAGTCAAACTGGTTTTTTTCAGGGCTTGCATATAATTTTGCGGGTTATGCATAGTGTAGCATTTCACATTACACATCATTGTTAAACTATTTGAATAAATTAATAGATTCTTTATATTATATCATGCCAAATTAATATTTTGTTTAAATCACCATAATTTATATGTGCGAGAAAATAAACTTGTATATTGTGTAGAATTTTCGCACTTTCGTGCTGTTCACTTGAATCATGTCTGGCCGAGGTAAAGGAGGTAAAGGTCTTGGAAAAGGAGGAGCTAAACGTCATCGCAAAGTCTTGCGTGACAACATTCAGGGCATTACTAAGCCTGCTATTCGTCGTCTTGCTCGTCGTGGTGGTGTCAAACGCATTTCTGGTCTCATCTACGAGGAGACTCGTGGTGTACTGAAGGTGTTCCTGGAGAATGTCATCAGAGATGCCGTCACGTACACGGAGCATGCTAAGAGGAAGACTGTCACTGCAATGGATGTAGTGTACGCTCTTAAACGACAAGGTCGTACCCTGTATGGTTTTGGCGGTTAGTCTGCTATTGCCTGCTGGGTTGATTCGTGAACGCTCAAACGGCCCTCTTCAGGGCCACTATACTAACTGAAATACACAATCCAAGTCTTTGTGACCGATCTCTTCACCGATGTCAGTAAATTCTATTATTTTCGTACGGTTTTCTGTGCAGATTGTCTTGCTATTGACACTCAAATCAGTATTGAGCTACAAACCGTGTCAGGTTGATTTGGCTTACTTACGAAGAGTGTGTTGCATCCGTCTTAGATATTGAAGTGTTACAAGGTAGATTTCATTTACGACAGGTCCAGACTATGACTGGTCAGTCGATAATCACTTCCTAATGCATTTGGCAGAAACCTGTACGAGACATGCATTCCAGCTCAATTGTTTATTAATGACTGACAGATTCCCAATGAAATGCTGGTGATGTTTGAACGTGGAACAAAAGCGGCGAAGACCAGTTGCAGCATAATCTTGAATGAGAACCAGGTGACTATTTAACCTTATTCTATGGTATTGCAGTTTACACTGAATGCATTATCGTTAATGATATTTGTGGTTGTTTGTAATATATATATCTGAGTTGGGAAGTAAAGCGTCGTCAACAAGGTGGTTGATATGGTTATTGTGTACGCGCCGGTGAAGTTAAATTGCAGCGTATCTGCCCTCTATGCTGATGATGAGTTTTAGTGGTGGAGCTAGACATCACTGAATTATTTATCTCATTAGCTTTTAGTAGATATACGATTTTTGTGACCTTGTTGAGCTTCAGTTATATCGGACCATTTCAGGTTGTCTTAATTACGGAGAGGGTTTTGAATCCGTCTCTTGGATATTGAAGTGCATTTCATTTACGTCCAGACCATGTCTTTCACTTCCTAGTGCGCTTGGCGGAAACTTGTTCAAGACATGCATTCTAGCTCAGTGTCAGATTACCAAAGAAATGCGGAACCGATCGAATGCTCCTACCGACGCTAGGCCGGTTTGCAATCCGCATGTGTTGAACAGCAGCGGCAGAGACAATTTGCAGCATAATATTGAACGAGAAACAGGTGATTATTTCTATGACATCGCTTGAAGATGTGCCATAGTGGAGGCTGGCCGAGTAGAGTTAGCACCAATTGGTTGATTGATAGAAAAAGCAGTCTTGGTATTAGCGTCGGTAGGAATGACTGCTGGTTGATTAAAGCTTTATTATATATAGCAGTGACGTACTGTCACTCATTTTGACCTTAAAACGAGAGCAAAGGGGATGGAAATGTACGGTTCCCATCCTGTCATCTCAGTGTCTTATGCATTTTTAGGAAAAAAACTCCATTTTTTATATACCGGAAGAAACTCAGTAATACATATTACATACGTGGGATATTTCTTAATAGTCGCTAGTTTAGATTTATGATTTGCCAATGCGAGTGAATTAGTATTTAACAAAAGAAGCCGCGTATAACCACATTTTAAAGATCAATGTAGAAATCATAGGTAGGATTATGTCTAAGTTTGTGTCCGTTGGCTGACAGGTGTACACACTGGTAAGAATTATGATAAGTAAAGCGGCATGAACTTGGTGGTTGATTTGGTTATTGTGTACGCGCCGGTGAAGTTAAATTGTACAATATCTACCCGATCTGCCGTTGACGTGTTGTAGTGGTGGAGTTAGACACCACTGTTGAATTATTTATCTTTTAGTAAATCTACAATTTTTTGAGCCTGTTGATTGAATGCACACTATTTTATTGTTCTGAGCTGCTAATTCAGCATAGATTTGTGCTTTTTTGTCTGCCACAATTAGAAGCGCTATAAATATATAAATTTTATTATTGGCGATCACAGAAAGATAGGCGTAGAACCTATTTTTGAAGTTGTTCGAGCCAACATCTGGGTTATATACAAAACTAATTGCTTTTTATACATTGCTAAATGATTTATTTTGTGTAAAAGTACATGATAATAATAATAATATTAATACATATATTTTGCAACAAAGGTCGACGGGCCCAACAGTTGAAATGATAAGGTACAAATAAAAAGTAGGATATGTAAAGTTGAATGTAATTTTGACTAGCAAAGTATTTAACAATAGGGGAGGAGAGAGTTGAGGAGGAGATATCATTTCATTAACTTCGTGATAGGGTATTCCATTGGACTAGGAAGTATAGACTAGAGTGCAGAACGTGAAGAGTCCGAGCATCTATTCGGGATTTGCAGGTCTCGGACACACAAAATCGAGTTAGAAGGCGATGGAGGATCTGCTGCAGAAGTTGACCGTAAGTGTTCTTTGCCATGGATCTCTAGTTTCCGAAGGGTAGTATTGATTAGGGTAAAATCGACTAGATTGAGGCGTGTAGATAGTGTGAACGTCAGTGTCGTGTGCAGGGTTCACTGACTTAAGACGACCGAGGTTTCAGCTGATGGGAAGCGTGGAGGAACCAGCGTCCGATAGATGGTCCAGTAGGCTTTTCTAGGGTTCCGATTATTTGCTAAAACTAAAAGAAGAGTTAGTATTAGAGCAAAATGTGGCACTAATCAATATTTGGATGCGGTAGAATAAAGTTGAGAATAGGCATTTGTTAAACAAGTGATTGTAAGCCGACTTTACAAATTCGTCCTGGGATGGGGCCTTTATTTTCGGGGGAAAAGTGTTGAATACACTCATGGCTTTAGAAAAGAGATTTAATTAAATATATTAGGAGAGTGGTTGGATTGGATTGAAGAGTTGCAATGGCGTGTAGCATAGTGGTGATTTGGGTGAGCGATGCTTGACAATAATCAATATTTAGATGCAGTAGAATAAAAATGAGGATAGAAATGGTATCGGTGAGTTCTTATATGAATTTAAGAATCGGAGGCGATTAGTTGAAAGAAGAGACTTCATGCTCCGAAACTATATAATAGCCTAGAGATAAAGAGAAGTGTTATTGGTTAAGGAGGATCCAGTTTCGCTTCCAATCAGACGTATCGAATAGGAATTTGTTAAAGAAGTGATTTTTGCCGCCTTTTTAAATTCTTGATTAGGTAGGATCTTTATTTCAGCGAGATGAGCCTTGTATACATTCAAGGCTTTGGAAAAGAGATTTTATTAAATATATTAGGAGAGTGGTTGGATTGGATTGAATGGTTTCTATGGCGTGTAGCATAGTGGTGACTTGGGTGAGCGAAGTTTGACAGTGATAGGCTAGTTGTGATCTTGTAGACGAAAGAAATGACTCGTAAGTGACGGGTAAACCATGATGTTGTATAATTCGACAGGTTTTTAAAAAAATATTCACTAAATATTGTTAATAAAACTGAGGCCGCTCCTTTTTTCATGTTGACTGTAGCAATTGTTCTAGCCGGATTGGACAAACAAGGTTGGCCCTGCAGAATAGATGATATACTATTGGATTTAGCAATTTGTGCTAAGTAATATACGTTGATTACTACACACAGCTGTAAAAAATATAAGAATATGTATGGGCTCTAGAAGAGCACTAGGCCACGCGCTCAGACTGAATCGTGTAAAATTAATATATTGTTTCTCTATTTATTGATAGTTTTCCAACTATTAGTTCTCCGCAACAAACAGTATTTAACTGTTATATATTGAATTGAATGATGTCATGCTTACCGCGAAATGCGATAACTGGTATCGATCAAGGCCAGGGCGTATGGATTTACTGGAGTAACAGGTGTTCAGAAATTGTTGTAATTCTCAATTTCGGTGAACTATAGCATAAATTGATATCAATCATATTGGTACCATGTTCCGACTCGGAAACCATAGTAGGTACCATGCACCCGGTATTAATAATACATGATCATTATAAGTATAGATTGGTATATTATATACTGTGAGTTAGCGTTGAAGTCGCATTGTCAACGATGTTAAGCTTATTCATTGCAGGTTTAATGTTCTATTATCCCACTAAAATATATATGGCAAATTACCGATGAGTGGTGTTAATGAACTACTGTGTATGTATTTTGCTATTTATCCTTCTGGTCATAACTGAACTAATTTGTTACTAGGTTCGCACCACCTAATACATACTTGCATATATATTAGTTCTCCGCAACAAACAGTACTTAATAATTATGTATTAGGTTTTGCGAACCTATTAACAAATTAGTTCAATTATGACCAGAAGGATAAACCAAAGGCAGCATGAACGGAAAGTATAATCTCATGCACATTCGTTTCAGGCTTACTGGCGACTCATCAGTAGGAGCCGGTATTACGCCCTTTAACCACTATATATTTGGTAGAAGAATGTGGAATAATAGAACGGTACAATCTCCTAGACGAATGTGTAAACCTGTAATAGTGAAGCTAACATAATCTAAAGTCAACGACAATGCGACTTCAATGTTAACTCACACTATATAATATATATACCGAGTCTGTAAAGGATACTAACACTATGGCTATTGTGTTAGTAACTGATATATATATTAGCTCTTCGCAACAAACAGTATTTAACAATTATGGAAACTCCTTGTGTAAAATATCTTATATTTTATGTAAATAATTATTATATTTGTTGTGCTCTTTTAATTGGTGTAATTATTAATCCTTGATAAAATAGTAATTTTCAATTTTAAACAGTCTAATCCGCAGTGTTTGTTAAAAATAACTAACACACGTTCGTTTATCATATATCTATGACATATCAGGTAAATGACCAGAAGGGTCATTATAATAATAATTCTTTTTTTGGCAACAAAGGCCAACATGCCCAATGGTTAGAATGATGAGATACAAATCAAAATTAGGATATGTCAAGTTGTAATTGTGACTAGCAAAGAATTAAACCAGTGAGTTTAGAATGAGAAGTCTTTTGATCAATTTCATGATTGTCCGTTCTGATGAAAAGGAAATTCCATTGGACTAGGAAGGATTGACTAGAGGACAGATCGTGAAGTGTCCGAGTATCAATGCGGGATTTGCTGGTGTCAGACAGATGAATTTGCTTCTGAGTTAGAAGAGAGTCCGCACGTCAGTGTCGCGTGCAGGGTTCACTGACTTCAGTTGAACGAGGTTACGGCTGATGGAAAGCATTAAGGACCAACATCAGATGGTACAGTAGGCTTTTCCAGTTTCCGATTGTTTGCTGAAACAGAAAGAAATGATTTAGTAGAGAAAATTGTAGTACAGTAATAAATATTTAGATGCAGTAGAATAAAAATGAGGATAGAAATGTTATCGGTGAGTCCTTATATGAATTCAAGAATCGGAGGCGAATAGTTGAAAGTGGCTAGCCAGAGGAGACTTCATGCTCCGAAACTAGATAATAGCCTAGGGATAACGAGAAGTGTTATGGGTTAAGGAAAAACCAGTTTTGCTAAACAACTGATTTTTGCCGCCTTTTTAAATTCATGCTGGGGTAGGAACTTTATTTCTGCGGGATGAGCCTTGAATACACTTGTGGCTTTGGAAAAGAGATAGATTTTATTAAACTTAATGGGAGTGTGGTGAATTGGATTGAAGAGTTGCTATAGCGTGTAGCATAGTGGTGACTTGGGTGAGCGAAATTTGACAGTGATAGGCTAGTTGTGAACATATGAACTAAAAAAAGTGACGAGTAAACTATAGAGGAAGGTTAGCCTGGAATAGGCGTTCACGATAATTCTGGCTGTGAGGGAAGACTCGCTTTAAAAATGTGGAAGAACTCTGTTCGATTTCCTAAGAGGAGGCTAGAGTGAGAGGTCAATAAAATTCGCTAGCGTATGATATGAGGGGTAGGACGTTGACCTTGAACAATGTGAATTGGAGAGTGGGATTATTAGTCTTGAAGAAGATTAAACGAGCCCACTTGGAGAATTTGGAGGTAGTATATTGAAGATATGGGGAGAAGTCTAGCGATTTAGAAAACTCAATTTCAATATCATGCACAGCCATTGTAACTAATGTTTCACTGCCATATAATCTTAGAAGAAACAAGAAGCAAGAATTTTGAAATAAATAACGACAAAAATAAACATTTATTCACACAAATTAATATTAACAATTTTGCGAGAGAGCACATATTTACCATAATTTTATTTATATACAAATGTGTTGAAATATATATCCAGCAATATCCAGAGTAGGGTTATCAAACTTCGCTATGAAAGTCTTGTGTGCACTGTATCTTTAAGCGCAGAATAGCTATATGCTAGTGCGACTTTTACGTTCACAGTTTTGCAGGAACTCGAAAATCGTTCATGGAGAGACTGAAAAAATAAGTTGTCAAAAAAAATTAAGCAAAAATAACATTCGTAGACATCTTTTTTGTTTTTTAAATGAGTACTCATAGTTATTAAAGAAATTAATCCCAAATCGATTGTTTTTCTACAAGTAAGGTTTTCACTTGCTCATGGTAATGGCAACGTCATTAAAACCGCAAATTGATCCATTATCCTATAGCCGACCGGTCCCCACAATCGTAAATCTATAATGTTTATATTCTCGCTTACTTTTTTGGTACAGGAATAACGATTGCCTCAATTACTATGATTCTTGACATCAAGTTTGCGAACTTGAAATAAACACCAATCCCATTGTATTTAACCTGTCAAATTCTGGCCAGTACATGATGAGTTCCCAATAAGGACGAAACCGGTCTAGTGAGTGAATTGCCCTTTCCACTCTATACAAATCTTAGTTTACACTGACTGTAAGTAATAAATGGGTCAGGTAATTATATCAAGATCGATAATTTTTATACCGCCCATGCAACCAATTGTCGTTTAATGTCATGCAATTGCTTAAAAAACGAATAATCCGAATATCGTATTAATATGAATGGCAAAAAATTCTGCTAAGCATGCCAAAAGCTGACATATAAATACTTATTAATTAGTCTTTACACAATTCTCTCTCTGCGTGTGTGCGTGTCATCCATTCTTGCTATCTATCCATTTGAATAATTCACGATCAAATTAAATTAAAACGCACAAATATGAAACACAATTAAGAGTTTATAACGCTTATTTTGTGTATCTTCCTAGTTCAAGGGTTTCATAGGAAATATAACTAAAATGTTTCTAACACCAATGACTACCTTGGATTTACTATAATCATTAGATCGATTTTGGGCAGACGGATTATTAGCTTTGTTATCACTCCGTCATTTACTTTTGTTGGAAAATTGCTAGCACTTGTTTGTCGATAAAATTTTGAATTCGTTAATTTCCAGGTGATCCGAATTTATTTGCCCTTGATTGATGGTTTTCCACTTGGTCTTTCATTCTGAAGATGCTTCTCTGAAAATGACGTATCAACCAGATTTTCCGAAATGTCAGGACTTCATTTCCAGTCCGCTCTACAGTGTTGACACCAATTTCACAGAAGAAGACAACCCGTGGGAAATGTGGCCACTCCATTTGAAGTCCTGAAAATTCGGAAAAGCTGGTTCCAACGTCATTTTCAGGCAAGCAGCTGATGAACGGCTTCAGAATAAAGGCACAAGTGAGAGCCCATCAATGAATGAAAATGTAAACGATTCAATATTTTACCGACCTACGAGTGCTTTCAATCATCTCGCACAAGAAAATGGAGGAATGATAACAAACAAAAACGACATCAATATTTAAGGATTATTAGCTTCATCTGCCGTGTATACAGATATCAATGTCAACCACCAGAATTTCTCTGTATCACATCGATTCTGGGCGGATGGATTTTTAGCTTTATCTGCCGCGTACATAGATACCAATGTCAGCCACCAGAATTACTTTGTATCCCTTATCATCACAGATTAATAAAATAAATACAAAGAAAAAATTTTTTAACAAAAGAGAGACCGAGTAAGTTGCGTCTATATTTCGATTCAGCAACAATGAGCCATCTCCAAATTCAAGCATAAAAATGATTGCAGTGACGCCATTACAAATTTAAAAAAATTTTTTCTCATCCACGGTATCGCGAATCGGCCCCATTGTAGTGGTTAATACTTATAAATTCACCACAAGTTGCTCGGTCATGCTACAGCTAAATCACCCTCCTAATCTAATATACCTACTGAAGGCGTATTCTCATCTAACCTAGGTATAGTTAACCAAATCTGGCTGAATCAACCGTCACAGTAACGTGTAGAAGTCAAGCAAAACAAGCAACGACTTTAATGATAGAATTTAGAGGCTGAATTTTAAAAAAAATTGTCGTCTTATATTCCCTCAGGCAATAATTGTTCTCAATTAATTCACTTCGTGCATCTAAATTTTGTAATGTAATTCAAAAGTCAAACTATAGAAGCATAACAGGATAGTCTATGCTAAACTTTGTTTTTCTTTATGACATTTTGGGTGACCTGTTAATCTAGGGTTTAATAATACAGAAGTTAAAATACTAAATACCTAAAGTCCATAGTTCAAATAGGAAATCCTTGTTTACAGTTTATAACGATTTTTCAGGTCGGTCTAAAATACAAAGCGGTATTATCAATAGTTCTGTTTTAATATAAAATATAGTTAAATAATTTCTCGGCGAGCCCAGTCAATAATAGCACACAACTTTACACACGCAGACCAATGCTAAAAATATTCGATTATGATACAAATTCCTTGGTCGTTCTATAATAAAAAAAGAAGTTTATTGGGAAAGAATAACAGTTACATAATAATAACACATTTATTTGTCATCAAAGGCCACCAGGCCCGACCATTAAAATAACAAATCAAATGTAGGATATGTGGAGGTGAATGAAATTGTGACTAGCAAGTATTTAATAACAGGGGGGAGGAGTTGAGAAAGAGAAGTGTTTTCATCAACTTCATGATAGTTCAATCTGGCGAAAAATAAAAAAGAAATTCCATTTGACTAGTAAAGATCAATTGGATTTCAGTCCATGTGTAGAGGTTAAATTAATTATCGGACAGAAATTTACCTCTCATATAAAAACAAATCAATTTTTATTTTTGGACATTTGATGTTATCGCTGGTTTCGTAAAACAATATTGTAATTTTTGAAAAATATTGTAAAATTTTTTGAAAGTTCTTTTGTTCATATTGTCGAAGTTTTGGACTTGTCTTGTGAAAAGAAATGAGACAGTTTTGATCTGAGTTTCTGAATTGCATAAGCGGGACACTGCGTGGTTCATCACCGATTACTTTGTGAATAAAAATTTGTAATCTTCTCGTCATTTTATTGTTTTTAATTATCAGCGAAAAGAACCACAAGTTTGCTTTGGGTAATTTAAGTGAATATTTGTTTCAAGGTCTCAATCATTCCAGTTCAGTAAATTTGTGGACATCAGCGTATCCGGGTAAGCTTACTTAATTAATATACTATTTAATAATAATCATGTCTGGTTTATTAAATACTGAGGATACAGAGCAGTTGGCTAGCGGACTTAAGGATTGTAGCTTAAGAGATAGATCAGAGGAACTTAAGTGTTCCAAGATAGATGATCATTCCGCATATATGGATTTTCCGGGCCTGGCATCCAAGAGACCCCCTTATGATAGTGACCTAAGGGCCTCAACAAAAAATGGCGACCGCGCCAGGATCCTTTATGCGGGAAGATATGATGTAGATGATCGTTATTGCCACAATTCTATGGATAGCAATGTCAAGCTTAATATGTACAGACCAGACAACCATTCTGAATGGGACGAAGAAGCAAAATTTTATTTTAAACTAAGACGGATGACCGACCCTATAGAAAGGTTTGCCTCGGCCTGGTGGTGCTTACCTGAGCCATTAAAAAAGAATCTGTTTAGACTCAGGAAATTTGTCACTGAGAACGAACCAGAAAATGCATTTGAGCTTCTAGTAGAAGAACTCCATGGACGATATCAACCCGAGAGGATTGAACGGATGACTGACTTATTACGTCAGGAAAAGATGGGAAATCTACTTCCATCTGAATTTTATGACAGACTAATTTCAAAATCCATCGGGCTTGATATATCTGAGGAAGTTATAAATAGTATATTTGTAGCAGAATTGCCTGCTAGACTAAGAAGCCACATTGGATGTATATGATACATTGGAACTAGAGTGGCCCAAGAAGCTCAAAGGGTTGGACAAAGTGTATCGTCAGGTGGAACCTAAGGTGTATGCAGTAACCGCAGATTCACGCCTAGAGCAGCAACTCAGACATCTCTCAGAGAGGCTCCTGATCATTGAGAATGAATTAAGTACCCTCCGCAGGGATGTGGGTTGGATAAAAAGCAATAAGGAAACTTCCAACAGAAGTAGGGTAAATTCTCGGAGTCAACGTTCAAATTCCAAGCATTGGAGAGGCGAATCGCGTGAGAGTGTACAAGGACCACGCGAGTGGTGCATATCGCATCGCAAATACGCCGAGTTTGGAAAATGTCAGGAGGGGGGATGCACATTTCCAAAGTTGGGTGGTCCCCGATGGAAAGGAAGTAGTCTTCCTGTAGCCTGGTCGAAGCTGCCGGAAAACTAATTGAGCCCCCGCTAATAGGAGCCGTAGGGGGGGTTGCGCAAGCAAGGCTCCAAGGTATGCATATTCGTGGCATACTAAAATCATCGAAGTTAGGTTCAGAAGCTTCCATGGAAGAGACGCGCAGTAATACAGTCCGTAAATCTGTTAGATTTCGGCTGGCAGGTAATCTTAAAGAGGTTGCTGTTTATAGCAACAATAAGTTCGTTATAACTGATGAACTTAGTGGCCTAAAATTTTTAATGGACACGGGTGCAGAGGTGAGCATAGTTCGATCTGATGTGGTGGAAATTGATAGCCCCACATTCGATTACCAACTATGGGCTGCTAATGGAAGTCCAATTGAGGTTAAGGGAGTTAAAGAATTGTCAGTGACATTGGGGCAGAAATCTCCATTTACGTGGAATTTTCTGGTCGCTGATATAAAGGATAACATCATTGGGATGGATTTTTTGATCCATTTTAATCTCGCTTTAGATCCCAAATCTAGGACCATTGGACAAAGCACTGGGATAGTGACTTATGCTGAGACTGGGACCTCAGTAATTAGGTCAGTGAGACTACCCAGACCCGTCGTCGCCGATGACTTGGCGGATGTCATCGAGAAACACCTGGCCGTGTTTCTGCCATTCAATGCTAAACGCAAGGGTTTAAAGACAGGCATAGAACACCAAATCGAGTTGGTGGAGCCACTACCTTGTTCGCCCAAGTCTCAACCGTTAGCACAACACAAGCAGCAGGTTGCTATTGAAGAATTTAAGCGGTTGAGAGAAGAAGGAATTTGTAGGCGTTCAAATTCCAACTTTGCATCTCCAATAGTGGTTGTTCCCAAACCTGAACCAGGTCAATGGAGGGTTTGTGGTAACTATCGTCTATTGAATTCGGTTACGAAAGGCGATTCGTATCCTCTACCGAACCAGAGTACTTTGCTCAGGGATATAATGGGGTATGAGGTATACACAACGTTAGATCTGCAGAAAGCGTACTATCAAGTACCTATGGAGGCAGAATCTATACCGCTCACAGCAGTGCGATTCCCTGGAGGAGGATCGCATGAATTCTTATGTATGCCTTTTGGGTTGAAGAATGCAAGTCAGACATTCCAGCGTCTAACAGAGGAAGTTATTCAAGACTGTTCATTTGCTAGAGTGTATATAGATGACATCATTATATATAGTCAATCTAGGGAGGAACACCGGGAGCATTTGGACATCGTTTTGTCTAAGCTGGAACATTATGGATTGGTAGTGAAACCAGAAAAGAGTAGGATTGGTTGCTCTACCGTAAAATATCTTGGACACACCATTTCCAAGGATGGAATCAAGCCCTTGGAAGACAAGGTACAAGCAATCAAGGATGTGCCAGAACCTAGAACTGTACGCCAGTTGCGTAGATTTTTGGGCATGATTAGCTACTATCGTCGGTTCATACCAGGTTTAGCTGGAATTTTGGGGTCGCTAACTCGACATTTAGTTCGCGAACGAAGCACAATCAAGAAGTCCTGGCCTATTAATTTTAGCCAAGACGACAAGGAAAAATTCCAGAGGGCCAAAGATCTGTTAAGCCAAATAACCACATTAGCACCTGTGGATTGGACTAAGCCGTTTGAGCTGGTCACAGATGCTTCTGATGTAGCCATAGGAGCAGTGTTACATCAACGAGAAAATGGTATAGTCAAGCCGATTGGATTCTATAGTCGGAAACTCCAAGATCGCGAGAAGCGATATGATACGCTTGGAAAGGAGTTACTAGCAGTTTATTCTGCAGTGTTGCATTTTGAGCACTACCTAGATGGGCATCAGTTTATGATATTAACTGATCATTAACCGTTGTTGAGTATCCTTGGGAAAGCAAACAGGCTAAATTATTCTCGGCGGGTAAATTCACAAATAACCCGACTCGCAGAATTTGATTTTACCATAAGTCATATCTCAGGAAAAGATAATGTGGTGGCAGACACTCTCAGTAGACCAGACGTATCAGATGAAGATATGATTCGTTCAGAGTCACTCGTATGCTCTATTGTATCTTCTAATGATTTTGTCCAGCAATTGATGGAAGCACAAGGTTCTGATCCTTTAGTGGCTGTGTTGGAAAAGAATCCTGTATATACACGCAGGAAGATTGGAGATAAGTGGTTATTATGTGAAATCTCCAGGAGCCAACCTAGACCTTATGTACCGCTAGAATTAAGGTATAAGGTAATTCAGCAGCTACATGAATTCAGTCATCCTTCCATTAAGGCAACTATCAGGATGGTCACTGATAGATATGTATGGCCAAAGATGTCGAAAGACATAAGAGCCTGGGTAAGGACATGTGCCCGGTGTCAAACTTGTAAAGTTTGGCGTCATACCAAAACTGAAATTAAAACGATTGGTATACCAGCGGGTCGATTCATGCATGTTCATATTGATATAGTAGAAATGCCTGAGATTTCCGGCCATAAGTATTTACTCACGATGGTCGATCGGTTCAGTCGTCAGTTTGAGGTAGCAATCCTGAAAGACATGACAGCTCAAGAGGTCTTACTTATGTTCTTGCATAATTGGGTGTCGCGATATGGTGTACCGGTAAGGGTAACTACTGATCGTGGTAGTCAGTTTATGTCTGAACTGTTTATCAGATCATTGAATACAATGGGGATAGAAGTAAGACACACATGTGCTTATAATCCCAGAGCCAATGGGATGGTTGAGAGACTGCACAGGGAGCTGAAGGCTGCATTACGCTGCACCGGTGGATCCAGTTGGATACATGATTTGCCCGTAGTTTTGTTGGCAATGCGAAACAGATACAGAGTTCAGTTAGGAACATTCATAGCAGAACTTGTTTATGGAGAGCCATTGAGGTTACCTGGAGATATTCTAATAGAAGCTCCAAGTTGTCTCGATTGGGCCTCTAGTTCAGTAGATTGGTTTGTTGGAGCATTGAGAGATAAAATGAGTCGTTTAGCTCCAACCAAAACTAGAAGTCCAAAGTCTAAATGCTATGTATCTTCAGATTTAAAGCTGGCATCGCATGTATACATAACTAACGAAAATAGACAGAATTGTCTGACTCCATTCTATAAGGGGCCATTGTTGTGTCCACCTATGTTGGATGGTCCACGTACTTGGATGTCTTCTGTATTTATTATTAGCGTATCGTCTAGAAGAGCCTTAATTGTGCTTAATTCTGCAGTTAAATTATTCATTTGAGAAGTCAATGCCTGAATCAACGTTTCTAACCCATCAGAAGCCATTTTAAATGTACGACAAATGCTTTATTTTTACTCAATTATATATAGAATTTTTCTCGCACAACGAGCATCGATTTAATAAAACAAATTTACACATTAATTAATTTATGTACACTTCAGCTCTAAGTCTGCTTTTCTCATTGGGCTGACTGCTTCATTCTTATACAGGCGCTTCTGCGAGGAATTTCTGTTGAAATACTGTCTGCCCTAGATAAGACTTTTTGTTCATCAATAAAGATATTCTATTCTATTCTATTATTTGTCTTAAAGGTGGCCATTACCACAGCCATATAAAGTCAAAAAAATGCATTTATAGAAGTAAATGGCACTGTAGAATGTGTAACACTGGATCGCTGTATTCCACAGTTTATTTGGACGGAGGAGGAGACTGAGGAACAGTATTCACCGAAGTATCCAGAAGTTGAGGCGAGATGTGACTCAGAAATTGGTGAGAAAAATGAAGTGTCGAATAAATATGGTAAAGAAGTAAAGATTAAAACCAAGACAACTGAGAATCAAGAACAATGCAATATGAATATGAAATCTGGTGAAGTACCAGCACAACTTGTTGAAACTCGGTCGGGAAGAGTCATCAAGAAACCGAAGAATGAAGACTACATCATGTATGGTTAATCATCTTAAACATGAGGGAGTATGTAGAGGTTAAATTAATTATCGGACAGAAATTTACCTCTCATATAAAAATAAATCAATTTTTATTTTTGGACATTTGATGTTATCGCTGGTTTCGTAAAACAATATTGTAATTTTTGAAAAATATTGTAAAATTTTTTGAAAGTTCTTTTGTTCATATTGTCGAAGTTTTGGACTTGTCTTGTGAAAAGAAATGAGACAGTTTTGATCTGAGTTTCTGAATTGCATAAGCGGGACACTGCGTGGTTCATCACCGATTACTTTGTGAATAAAAATTTGTAATCTTCTCGTCATTTTATTGTTTTTAATTATCAGCGAAAAGAACCACAAGTTTGCTTTGGGTAATTTAAGTGAATATTTGTTTCAAGGTCTCAATCATTCCAGTTCAGTAAATTTGTGGACATCAGCGTATCCGGGTAAGCTTACTTAATTAATATACTATTTAATAATAATCATGTCTGGTTTATTAAATACTGAGGATACAGAGCAGTTGGCTAGCGGACTTAAGGATTGTAGCTTAAGAGATAGATCAGAGGAACTTAAGTGTTCCAAGATAGATGATCATTCCGCATGTATGGATTTTCCGGGCCTGGCATCCAAGAGACCCCCTTATGATAGTGACCTAAGGGCCTCTAAACATGATGTGTCCAAGCACCAATGCGCAGAAATAATCTACATGCAATTTTTTACTTGGATTTGAACTCTTAGTAATAAATTAATTCAAATAAGACCAGAATGTTAAATCAAATTCAGCACATGGAATTATGCCTTCCGTTCATGCTGATTTTAGTTTGTCATTCTGTTCATATTCGAACTAAGTTGTTACTAAATGAGCAATGTCTAATACACAAAGACAGTGAATAACCAGCAAGTCATTAATTTATCTTGTCATCATAGCTGCATTACCACAAAAATTACTTACTCCGTTTGGCATTAACTGGAGACTTTGTCCACAACAGTCTAGGAAACCTACGTTATTGTAAATTGTATTCAGAAATACCACAAAATTGAGTTTGTAAACTATTGTAGTATCGTCTAGAGATTGTAAATAATAACAATAGATTTGTATTTGACAATATAGGCAATCAGACCTACCAATTGATAGGTTACAAAGATACAAATCTAAAGCAGAGTTATGTATGAGGCAGTGAGATCGTGACGCAATTTTTTATCAGTAATGATAACGGGGGAGGTATGCAGGATAGGGCAGAGCCCCATATAAATCACAAAAAAGATGTTATCCTTGAATAAGATAATATAGACTACTATGGATTCTTGAAAAATAACGTAATCTCGATTCTCAGCAGAATTAAGAACTTAAGTTTCATGCAGCATGCGTGCAACTTATGTGCAAAAATACAGTCGATAATCTCACTAAACAACAAGCATTAACTACTTCGTCTTGTGGGTATACGTTTAAGAAGCTTAAATATAAAATACACCGTTGTAATTTAAAAGGATTATAAAATAGGACAATGTGAGCGAATAATACGGAGAGAAACCTGAATAATTTTCGATCATCAATAGTGTTGCGCCAAAAAATCCGTGTAAAAACCATTGGTGTCCCGAATAACGACCATTTGTATTGAAGGTGGAAAAGGAACATGCTGACTGGCTACTTTATGTTACGGTATTTACCCATACAATCCCCAAACATCTAATCGCACACAGTACAATGCTCGCAATACCAGAATATATTAAAGAAATCCAGATTAACAGCCTTTTCAAACTCGTGTGTTAATGCTTTTATCTCTGCAGGTGGTGTGTAGAAAAAGCTTGTGGCATGGGAAAATTAGTAGACTTTATTAAAGATTTATGTACAAAGAAGATTAACATTGTGTGGCGACTAAACCATAAGGGTTGGAGATTTGAAAGGAGGTAAAGAAAAGCAATCGTCTATAGACAAAAAGAGGAAGCCAGTGAAAGATGGCACTAAAACATTCTTGCATAGAATATGAAAGTCAAAACGTAGGCTTTGAATTTGAAATCTAAGGATAGGTTTCTGTGTTGTGGAGTATATTATGCGAACTAATTTGATGAATTTAGATGTGACTTGGTTGAGCTTCAGTAATAAATCCCTTGTCTTGATCCCTAAGTACAATTATACCTGGCGAGAAGTTGATTGACTTCAATGGATATATAGGATCAGAAATAAGCCTCATTAAGCAGATTTTATGCTTGATACTTTAAGGCCAATTCCAGCAACCTTGGCTTTCTTTACAAATAGCGGCTGGGCTAAGTGTGATACGATAAAGCCAGGGTGGTAGGGTTGCATAAATCACTACCATGTCATCGGTATTTTTAAAATATTTGAATTAGTTATCCTAAAACTTAATCGGTTCTAGATTGTTAAGTAAAGTGTCAATTTCTAATCATTGCGAAACGCCAGAACGGATGAAGTCTGATGTCCATTGTTTGCTTTTGATTCTTATATTGTGTGATCAGTTTCTAAGATAGTAACTGATAAACATAAAGACGAGACTGTAGATTCCATTACTTAATAAGTCTCAATCAGTTGCCAACAGGGAGAAAGTGTCGAATTCCTTTAAAATATCAAGATAGAGGAGAGTGCAACTGTGTCATTGAGAACTAGTGGAATAAAGGTGAATTAAGGCGCAAGCAAGATTAGTGGGAGAAGAGCGCCTGGTATAATATCCATGTTTATCACCAAAAGAGTTTCATTCCTGATTTAATGATGGAAGATATTTCCTTATAGAAAGTTTTATCCAGAACTTTTGTGAATCACAGGATGTTTGAGATATGATGATGTTCCATAATAGAGAAGATCATCGACATACTGTTTATTGTTATGAACAAGATCGCCCAATTTAGCCATTCAGGATTTAAATTAGTAATTAACAGACACCCTAAAGACCTCAGCAAGCAGTGGAAATTTCCCAACCCAGAAAGAGCAATTATGCTAACGGAGATACCACACTGATAAAATTGAAATTTTGACTCCAATTGTGCATTTGGTGTTGAGTACCAAATAATAAGTTAATACAAATAGTACCGGAAGGGTAAACAAAAGTCATAACACTGGATTATGCCTTTCGTTCATGATGATTTAATGTCCTAAATAGCTTGGACGACCATGAATGCTGAGATGTGAAATTCCTGGAGTCATCATTGCTGATTTCCACTGTCGAATAAGAGAATGTGGAGCAGCTTTTTCAAAAAGCTCAGATAGTCATTTGCAATTTATATTCTTCCATTAAGACCGAGGACGCGCCAAGTATCCAATTAGAGCTGACATGAATTCCCCAGAAAGTTTTCGCAGAAGTGTGCGAATTAAGATAAAACTGTTAGTAAACAGATCATTTATTCCTCGACCTCTGCCAGATCACCATAAAATACAATGAAAAGAGTGTGGCAATGGCCACCTTTAAGACAAATAATGAACAAAAAGTCTTATCTAGGGCAGACAGTATTTCAACAGAAATTCCTCGCAGAAGCGTCCGTATAAGAATGAAGCAGTCAGCCCAATGAGAAAAGCAGACTTAGAGCTGAAGTGAACATAAATTAATTAATGTGTAAATTTGTTTTATTAAATCGATGCTCGTTGTGCGAGAAAAATTCTATATATAATTGAGTAAAAATAAAGCATTTGTCGTACATTTAAAATGGCTTCTGATGGGTTGGAAACGTTGATTCAGGCATTGACTTCTCAAATGAATAATTTAACTGCAGAATTAGGCACAATTAAGGCTCGTCTAGACGATACGCTAATAATAAATACAGAAGACATTCAAGTACGTGGACCATCCAACATAGGTGGACACAAAAAAGAAAGAATTTGACAAGGCAAAACGGTAAAGGTCATTTATATACAAATTGGACAGATCAGTATCAGTTCGTCTACCGATAAGAAATCCTCGTGTATATGGTAATGGTTTGTGGCAATAGCCACCTTTAAGACAAATAATGAGAAAAAGGTCTTATCTAGGGCAGACATTATTTCAACAGAAATTCCTCGCAGAAGCGCCCGGATAAGAAGTAAGCAGGCAGCACAATGAGAAAGCAGACGTTGAGCTGATGTGCACATATATTAATTAATGTGTAAATTTGTTTTATTAAATAGATTATTGTTGTGCGTGCAAAATTCTATATATAATTGAGTAAAAATAAAGCATTTATGGCACAATTAAATATGTCTTCTGATGGGGTCGAAACGTTGATTCAGGCACTGGCGTCTCAAATGAAGAATTTAACGGACGATTTAGGCATAATTAAGGCTCGTCTAGACGACACGTTAATAATAAATACAAACGACATCCAAGTTCGTGGAACATCAAACATAGGTGGACACAACAATGGCGACCGCGACGAAGAGGAATCAGGAGTTAATATGCCAGCGTTTTCAGCCGAATCGACGAGTTATGTCAGACCGTCATCAGAGTTTAAGCCGATGTTGGCACCACTAGATGTGGAAAGGCCACAGTTGTGGTTCGAAAAATTTGAAGCATCAGTGCGAGCCCAAGAATTTACATTGGAAGCACCTATTGTGCGTGTAGCTGTACAGGAATTAGTGGACCGGACAGTAGCTGTCCAATTGGAATTGCCAGTTGACCTCACATATGAAGAATACAAAAGACGCGTGTTGGATCATTTCCGGGCCAGGCCTCAAGAAGTGTTCTCAGAATTATACAGCCTGACACCATTAAAGGGTGAGATGCCCATGGATACCATGGCACGTATCAAGCGGTGGTTCTCGAAGCTTACCGAGTCTTTACCAGGCTTGCAACCACATGAGGCCATCATGTTCATGCTGCTGGATCCTACTAGATACGGAGAAATATCCAGCAGCCCAGGAGGCCTTGAAGAGAGACTTCAGGCTCTTCAAAGCTCGGCCATAATGACAAATAAGATGGCAGCGGCATCTCCACGCATGGGTACAGTTACAACATCTGAGAGGAGCGACATACCGTATTGGAATTCTTCGCGTCATAATAAGCAGTTCCGCGACAGAAGGCAACAGCCAGTGGCTTGGAAGCAAAGTCAGTATATAAGGACTCCGGCTCCGACGAATACGGCGTATAAGCGGCAACAAAACCCATGTACTGCCCCTCGAGAACGACCAGTGCAGTGGGGTAACAGGGTGAACAATCTCACAAATAATGGAGGCAGAGAACAAGGCACAAAAATTAATCCTTTGGTGGCTCCGACGGGTAGATCGAAGGAAGACCAGCAGAACAAACCAAAAAGTGGTCCGAACCAGATGGCTTGTGAAGAAAAGGAAGTGTAGGAAACACTGCCAAATGTAAGAATTTTCATTAAAGTTAAATTTTTAGAACTCTTCAACGGACAGCCAGTAATAATGCAATTGGATACTGGAGCGGATGTGTCGGTACTACCATTGACTTGGCCATTGAACAATATAAAACCTACGAAAGCAAGTTTATGTCAGGCATCGGGCGCATCGATGGTGGCTGTGGGCGAGTGGGACACAAAGTTGTTAATAAATGAAAAGGTCTATCATATGTCTTTTGTTGTTTCGAATACGCAGACGCCCTTATTGGGACTTGATTTCATTAGAAAATGGGTTAAGACGATAGACTGTCAAAATAAACGGGTATACCTATCGCGGCCGGAAGGAATAAGATCAATAAAGTCTATAGGTAACCATAAGATTCAAGAGGAGACCAGTTGTCTGCCTGAGTGGTGGAAGAATCTTCAAAACCAATATAACAGTATATTCCAACTGCCTGATTGTAGCGAGCGTCCAGGGCCGACGGTCGACCAGTTTAAGTTATGGTTAGAACTAAATGATGGTTACGAACCACCAAAAGTATATGGTGCCCCTCCCAAGAAATTAGAAGCAGCGACTCGAGCAACCCAAGAAATGATAGAAGCCGGCGTTCTTGAACCGTCAACATCTGTTTTTCGTGCTCCAATGGTTTATGTTACGAAAAAGGATGGTTCGCTCCGACCAGCGGCTGATTTTAGGCAATTGAACTCAGTAACTAAACCGGACCCGTATCCCATGCCGGCTCTGCGTGATCTGTTCTTACAGCTGGCGGGAGGCAAATGGTTTGCCGTGCTTGATCTTAAACAGGGATTTTGGCAAATAGGCGTGCGGCCCGAAGACCGATGGAAGTTAGCGGTACAAGTACCCCAAGGTCATTTCCAATTCACCCGGGTACCATTTGGCCTTAAAAACGCTCCGAAAGTGTTCCAAAGAATGATGGACTCGTTCGTGTCTGACTTAACGTGTACAACAGCTTACGTAGACGATGTTATTATATGGGCCACTACTGAACACGAATTACGTGTGAGGCTGCAGAAGATGTTGGCCAAAGCTGTAGAATGGCGATTACATTTTAATCCAGAAAAGGTACAGATAGGTCAAGAAGTGCGGTTCTTGGGGCACTTAGTCTCAGCGGACGGATGCATGCCGTTAGATTCGAATGTACAACCTATCAGGGATTATCCGGTGCCTACTACTAGAAAACAATTGCGCCGGTTTATTGGTATGGTGAATTTCTATAGACCATACCTCGCAGGGATGGCGGTTACGCAACAGCCCTTATCTCAGTTAACTAGTGCCAAGATACCATTTCGTTGGACGGAGGAGGCTCAACAAGCGTTTGTACTATGCAAGCAGAAATTAATAGATGCAACTATTTTGACTTTCCCGGTAGGTAATATGTCAATTGTTACAGACGCGTCAGATATTGGTATAGGAGCGGTGTTACAAGCTGACGGACGTCCTGCGCAATATATAAGTCGCACACTCACTAAGGCGGAACAGAACTATACAGTCACAGAAAAAGAATTACTTGCCGTACAATGGGCGCTACGGAAGTTTAGATATTTTGTCATAGGGGGACACGTGGACGTCTTTACCGACCACAAAGCGCTAGTGCATTGGAGATCACTAGGTATTGAGAAGAAACGAGTACATCGAGCCATTGAAGAACTAGAAGAGTACGATATATCAATTCATCATAGAGCAGGAATCGAGAATGCGGCGGCCGATGCGCTCAGCAGAATTTCCGCTGTTCGGGTTTCGCCGCTTATAAAGGTCTCTGAAGAACAGGGAAGAGATGCTACATGTCAGGAAATAGTCAATCAGTTAAAAAACGGCACAGTGGTGTTGGCACCATATAAAACGTTGAGTCTACAGAACGGCCTGTTGGTGCGGAAAGAAGGACAAACAGTGCAATGGTTTGTGCCAGAATCTATAAGAACAGAATTAATGGCCTTTTGGCATGAAACATTGGGACATCCCGGCGCTGGGCGGCTCATTGAGACATTGCAGTCACGATTGTATTGGCCTGGTATGTCCAAAGAAATTCGTAGCTATTGTCAACAGTGCACTACATGCCAACGTTGTAAACCACAAAAACGAGAAAAGGTCACTCCGATTGCTTTCAATGCTACTGCACGGAACGAGTTTCTGCATATCGACCTGGTAGGTCCACTGCCAGTAGCTCGCGGTGGCGTGTCCTATGTGTTTTCCATGGTCGATAAGTTTACCCGATGGGTCGAGTTTGTACCACTGAAGAAGATCACAACAGAAAAGATTATAACGTGCTTAGAAGAGCGATGGCTCAGTCGATTCGGTACCCCACAAGTTATTGTCACCGATCAAGGCGCACAGTTTGAGTCGAAAGAATTTAATCAGTGGTGCAAAGACCTTGACATAAAGCATTCCCGCACAACCACTTATCACCCGCAAACCAATGCAACAGCTGAGCGCGCACATAGGACGATGAAAGAGGTACTGCGATGTTGGTGCCACGAGAGCCCGGGAACGTGGAGAGACAAATTACATTTGGTTGAGCGGGCCATGCGCTTTACAGTCTCAACAGCGACAGGTTTCGCTCCAACGACCATGGTCTATGGAGGACACATAAGACTGCCAGGTGAACCTGTAATCCAAGGGTCCCATGAGCGCTGCACCATAGCGGATATTCAGGAACGACTAAAACAGTTAACTGAATATGTAGGCGCCACACAGCGACAAAGCTATGCAAGGCAACCGACACGCACTCGCCTAAAGGTCGGCGATTATGTCATGGTAGCGAGGGTCGAGCCCATGGCACTGCAGGCTGTCAATGATGGGCCGTATCGCGTGGAGAGGGTGGACGCCGAGCACAATACTGTTTTTGTTAGCCTGCCCGATGGACCACGAGCTGTGGCACTGGATCGTTTAAGCAGAGTGCGAAAGCCGATTCCTGAGGGGGGGGAAGATGTGGCAATAGCCACCTTTAAGACAAATAATGAGCAAAAGGTCTTATCTAGGGCAGACATTATTTCAACAGAAATTCCTCGCAGAAGCGCCCGGATAAGAAGTAAGCAGGCAGCACAATGAGAAAAGCAGACGTTGAGCTGATGTGCACATATATTAATTAATGTGTAAATTTGTTTTATTAAATAGATTATTGTTGTGCGTGCAAAATTCTATATATAATTGAGTAAAAATAAAGCATTTATGGCACAATTAAATATGTCTTCTGATGGGGTCGAAACGTTGATTCAGGCACTGGCGTCTCAAATGAAGAATTTAACGGACGAGTTAGGCATAATTAAGGCTCGTCTAGACGACACGTTAATAATAAATACAAACGACATCCAAGTTCGTGGAACATCAAACATAGGTGGACACAACATGGTTTACACCTTGTGAACCACAAATTGATCCAACATCTTCAGACGACTGGTCTACTGATGCCTGCGACCCCTGCAAGACTTATTTGCTTCAATCCAGCAGATTAAATCAAGGTCTATGCTATGCTCCATCAACTCAATCTCCACGACAATGGACTCCATCGGTCGACGTCTACCTCCGGTCCGTATATATATATATATATATACGTATATACATATATATCACTATCTATCTATCTCAGCATCTCTATTTATCTATCACTATATCTGTTTCATATCTCTCTCTGTAGAAGAAGATAATAATAATATATTTATTGGATATCAAAGGCCAACAGGCCCGACCATTGAAATAAAT